>OX246740.1:35106852-35331852 GCA_945910005.1 Isoperla grammatica
CGACGATAATGACGATAATTTCTGTCCTTGTTAGGCCTGAAGGGCTATAGTTATTCACTTTCCATTTTTTTGTACCAATAAGTAATTAAGCCTAAGTATGCTGAATATGCGTCGCAATATCACTTTCATGTGCAGCGTAATTAAAATTTACGTTAATGCTGCAGCTGTGTTGTCAGAAATGATAGGGCTTCTTCTTAGCGCAATAGCGATGCTAGCGCTAGCGCTGGCACTCGAATAGGCGGCGGATCTTGAGAACTAAATTTAAAAAAGCGCGAAAATTTAAAATCGACTTTTTTTTAAATAACCGATTTATCGTTTTCGATTAATAATCGATTAATCGAATCGATTTAATCGTAATCGCTGACATCCCTAAATTTTAATATAATCGCCCTACGATTGTCAATTAGTTATGTAAATTACTATAACCACATCTTACAGAACATCAGCCATAACTTACAAATGACAATGAAATCAAAGGCTGTTATCTCAATTTTCGAGACTTGAAATTTTGAGACCATCTAGGAGCAAGTCTAGGAATTGTCAAGAAGAAAATTTTGCACTCCCATCAATCAGTTTAATAAATTTCAGGATGGTAGATTGATTCAAAAGGAAAATGAGCATATAAGAGTGACAATCAGTTATAATTTTGAGCTCAAATTCATCTCAAAAGGTAACTAATTATAGAGGGAGTTTACAATTTTGAGAGATAATTACGTCCAGTATTATGAAATATTTAGTAGGCCTAGGTTACTAACTTGTTTTCACCACGACAACCACCAATAGGAAGCTTCGATGCCCTGGATAAAACAAGTTAGTAGATTTTGGCTCTGAGTGTTTTAACTTCACAAAGACATAATTGCTACTTTTGCCGCTAGTTTGCAGTATCAACTACGTGCCAGTACGTGTAATATCGCAAAAATTAACGAGTTAAAAATTAGCCACTTACAATTGCAATTCAGGTGATTCATGTGAAAAAACTGTATTTGAAGAGATTACTGCAACTTAGAAAAGAAATTGGAAATTTCGATATCGCCATTTTTGCGCTTCTTTACTTTTGTCAGGCCCGAGTAACTTGTCGCCACTTCTTGTCTTGAGGACATGACATAACACGAGTGTACTGAGTGCACACTTGTCTGAAACCGTCTGCGTTGTGCATTTCAGGTTCCTAAGAAGCAAATGTTCACCAAGGACCTGGACGTACCCACAGAGAAGACAGACAAGGAGGAAGACATCCTGAACGTCCTCTCCAAGAGAGTTTCAAATGCACTCAAGGTAAGACCGATCAGGTTACCCACGTCGGCCCCTGTTCGGTCAACCAGCTAAATACGTCGGGCTGAGCAAGTTTCTCATCCATTAATTCAGTTAAACTTTTCTCTTCTTCTCATTTGCCCACAATTGAGCTATTCGGCCATCGTGCGTTGTCGCCTTATCCAATAGAGATGGAACTCCTTCTGTACATATGTCACGCCATCTGGCATCGCGTCGAGTTCAACCTTAGTCCTTTTACAACCAAAAAGATGACGTTATTCTAATCTTCCCTACATTTTTAAACATTTTTTTAAATTTAAAAATTACTTTCTTTTACATATAAGAACCAAAAATACATACCGCAACCCAACAAACAAAATATTAGGGATGGACGAACCTTGGTTTTTTAATTTCGAACCGAACTAAAACTTCTGAGCAAAAAAAGTTCTGAACTTCGAACTCGAACCGAACTTTTACGAAGCGGCTTGAAAACTAAAATATTGCACAAATTCAGGAAGAAAGGAAAGTAATCCCAAATAATGTTCTTTTTTGTAGGCTATCTGTGGACGTAGGCCTAGTCGGCATTGGTGCCGGATCGTCCTCATTTTCTTCACTGTCCATGATGAATTTAAAATTTGTTACAAGTCTTCGAAACAAGATGTGATTCGCGGTCATAGAGAATCCGTGGCCTACGTCGTTCATGGTCGTTCGATGTTTGGTTGAAAGTCGATAGTCGACATGCGCGAGCACGAAAGATCAAAACAAATCCTTCTCTGTACGAAGCGCTGCAATCGTGAATATATTTGTGAAGTAACCCCAACTCCATACAGAACGTATTTTATCACGATTTTGTAATAGAATTTTGTTTTATTTGAGGTTAAATTGTGATACAATCTGTATATTATACCAAATTCCATAGTATTCAATTTTCCTTTTATCTCGACTGAAATAAAAATTATTAAAATATGTAATGAAAAACTTGATAAATTGTCGTTACTGTATTAAGTATACAGAGCCCTAGTCAGCAACTCGTTGATCCTGTAGCGACAGCCATGCTATCTACCAGCGTTATTGCGAACCATAACAATAAGCAATAACATTCACTTGCATCGGCATCGCTTGTTGGTCGACGAAGACGAAAAAGCAATCATAACATGATGATTGTGCTCATAAAACCATTTAATTACGTGTTTAATGTAATACATTTTCTTGCATAATGTGCCATATTAGACCAGTTGTTGACGAGGAAGGTTGGAGGAAACACAATATAGGCCTCATCATGCCGTGGAAGGCATAGAGCCTATAGGCCTAGGCCTAGGCCTAGGCCTCAGTCGTGCAATGGAAGGCCCTAGGCCTAGGCCTGTGTGTCATGAATTTTCAAAACATTTTCTTTCGGCAAGCGTTGTTTACTGTTGTGTTGGCGGTTTTTACGAGGAATACGCTAAAAAATAGTTAAAACTGACTCAGAAAAGTTCGGTTCAAGTTCGAAATTTTTATAAATCACGAACTCGAACCTTAACATTCGAACTCGAACCGAACCGAGCTTCAAAAAAAGTTCGGTTCGAGTTCGGAATTTCGAACGTTCGTCCATCCCTACAAAATATATCATTAATCATTATCATTCCAATAACGTCTCTCACAACTGCAGACCTAAGCAAGTTCTACTGTAGAGCTACTGAAATATTGAACTAAACTTCTCGTACCGAATACTATTAAAACTGTGACTAATCCCCACCGTGCAGGAGGTGTACCACGCAATGGCCAACCCCCAGGTGGTCGACATCAGTAACCGTAAGCCGGGCTCCAAGGCTTGGCTGGACAGGACAGCGCCCGCCAACCATCTGATGAGAGAGATGGCTAAGATGGACGCTCTCAGGCAGAAGGCAGCTCAACTCCAGGTGATGCCCGGTTATATTCCCTCTAAATGGTGGCGTACTTATAACTAAGTAATAATAAGATTGGGGCTCTCAGGCAGAAGGCAGGTTTCCCTTAGGATTTCATAATATATACAGAGAGTAGAGACCAAACAGTTTAGCATAGCAGCATACCTGAACGTGACTCTTTAGAGTTTCAAGGGGGGACAAATCTAGTATTCTAACAACCTATGTCGTATATATTCTTTAATTTTATTTCTGCTGGTGCACCACAACTACGTCTGCGGCCTTGGGAACCGCTGCGTTGGAGTGTTGACTGTCAGCGTTGACTCACCCCCTCCTTGTCCACAGTCTGAGGTGACGGCAGAGGCCGTGAGGCGCAAGACGGGGGGCAAGGTGACGGCAGACTTCGCAGTGTTCCCCTCACACGAGATGGCCCGAGCGCTGACAGAGTGTTGACTCACCCCCTCTCCTTGTCCACAATCCGAGGTGACGGCAGAGGCCGTGAGGCGCAAGACGGGGGGCAAGGTGACGGCAGACTTGGCAGTGTTCCCCTCGCATGAGATGGCCCGAGCGCTGACAGAGTGTTGACTCACCCCCCCTCCTTGTCCACAGTCCGAGGTGACGGCAGAGGCCGTGAGGCGTAAGACGGGGGGCAAGGTGACGGCAGACTTCGCAGTGTTCCCCTCGCATGAGATGGCCCGAGCGCTGACTGTCAGCGTTGACTCACCCCCGCTCCTTGTCCACAGTCCGAGGTGACGGCAGAGGCCGTGAGGCGTAAGACGGGGGGCAAGGTGACGGCAGACTTCGCAGTGTTCCCCTCGCACGAGATGGCCCGAGCGCTGACAGAGTGTCGGGCCCAGCGTATCGGCGAGATCAAGATCCCCACGTCGGGACCTTCGAGCGTGGTCCCGCTTCTCCTGGACGCTGGCTCATTGAGACAGCTGCAAGCCAAGCTAGCTCACGGAACCTAGACCCGACTCGTTACGCGTCCGGGCCTTCGAACCCATTTCAAAGTTATTAATGAGTAGTCGCAGTATTATGCTGCGCGAAATTGATTGTGTTTTATTGATTTCTTGAGAATGCTTCAAGATATTGTTATAGTGATGTTCATATTGGCTACCCAAGATTTTTTTTTGGTTTGTATCACCCAGCAAACCATTTTTAACCCATTATTTATACTGGGTTTTAAAACTTTCAAATATTGTAATCTTACATTGTAATCCCAGTTATAAATTCAATAATTATTGTTAGTTAATATAATAATAGATTAAATAACAATAACGATTACAGTTATTTAACTTTTGAATTTTATGTTTTAGCTTGTACCAAAACCAAATCCCGGATATGGATCACTTTTTCAATGTCTTGAAGTGTTAAGATATCAATAAAGTTAAGACTCAACTTTACTGTGCAGAATACGACTACACAGGAACCATGTAGTCACTTCAGTCGGGTACAATATTATGTAGGCCTAGGCCTACTAGTGATGACATCGGGTGCTCGATTCCTTTCAACTCCATTTCCAACGAGTGGGTTGCTGCGTCAGGCATGGATGGTCTGTTTGAAAATGGACTGCTCGTGTCAGTTTGCAGGCTGTCAATGTTGACTCCCTCCCTCCCTCCCTCCCTCCCTCCACCTCCCCTTATATTCATATATCGCTATACCTATCTTATCTTTATTCCGATCGAGGTGTCAATTCCTACTCGATTCCCACGGCTTTGGAGCTGACTCCGTAATTTCCTACTCGGTGTCATAACTAGATGCCTCGCAGGGTCCGTGCAGTCCGTTATGAATGTGAAAAAACATACAGGCTATATCTGAAAAATGTATAAACTACATATTTCACTCTGTATCATGATGTCCAGGAAACTCAACATAATTTGTTTTCACCACTACAACCAAACAAAAATTGTGCTTAGATATTTTTTCTTTGAAATGATCGTTCATTTATTTCTTTGCTAGTTATTTATAGGGTTTTCTTTTGGACAAACATTAAATGCCTACCAAAAGAAAAAAGAAAGATACCAAAAAACTACTTGCCTACCAAGTGATCGTTTTTGTGTTACTACTGATGTTACTGTTACTTAGGCTTACATTACGGGATGATTATTAATTTATTATTAATAGGCGAAGGTGTAGACTAGTTTAGTTTTTAGGTTATTCTTTTAACTGTAGGCCCAACATCTAGCCCCCAACAATACTTATTAGGATTTAAGAACTGTATGGTTTAAGCAATTTTGGCAAAGCTCTGCTCACGAAAGTACCGGTACCTACTCGTCTAGCTTTGTCTCTTTCTTTCCTTTCCCAGATATTTATGTATTTCTCCCCCCCCCCCCCCCCCCCCCCCCCTTCTCACCTCCATAACGTGCCTCTTGGTCGTCTGTTATTCTTTCCGTCCTTCTCCATTATTTTATTTAAAGTCTAGGCTAGAAAATAGGAAACATTACAAATGCTTGTGTGGTGTCCATACTTTTTTTTATACATACTCTTGTTGAGACAGTGGTTTGTTAATTTAAGTATTTTTAGGTAAATACACAGTTACTAAATGCTTATGGTATTCTAATGGCAACAAAATGAACTCTATACCGAAGTCGCCTACTAATTACAGTTCAGCCCACTTTTAGTGAGAGTCATGATTTAACAAAGTGATTTGGCAGTAGTTTTGATGTTTGGCACTCCACTAATTACATAGGTACTCTTAAACTAATGGAGGGTTACTATAATAAATACTAGGGATGTGCGAGTACTCGAAAAGTCGAGTCGAGTAGTTGCCACTTGACTCGAGTGTTCGAGTATTTTTACGATATTCGAGTCGAGTTGAGTAGTTGTTGTCAACGGAGCCGCCGAATCCGAAAGGTTTAACTTTCTGTCAACAGGTAGCACTACCAACAAATCGCGCATAATCACAATGACGCGCAGCAACGCCGTGCAATGGGAGATAACTGACCTAGGCCTAGGCTAGACCCGCTTTCTAGGCCTACGTGACGAGCATGCGGGCCGGTCAGCTTATTTTTGTCGTCATAAACAGGACTGTAATCATTGTGGATATTGATTTCAATTTATTTTAACGCAATATCCGAATGTAGAAGCTTATTCAAGTAGTTTTTCAATTTTCATGAATCTGTTCTTGATTACGTGCTGCGTAGTGAACTGTCAATAGGCGGCCGCTTGCTTTGCACTCGCCTGCGTCTATTGCGATCTCGCTTCCACTCACGCGTCCTGCGAC
Organism: Isoperla grammatica; assembly: GCA_945910005.1. Taxonomy (NCBI): domain Eukaryota; kingdom Metazoa; phylum Arthropoda; class Insecta; order Plecoptera; family Perlodidae; genus Isoperla; species Isoperla grammatica. The sequence goes on from OX246740.1 coordinate 35,113,204, forward strand.
TAGCGCCTTCTCTCTCTCTCACGGCGGCCGACAGCAGCCGACACGGCGAACTACCTCGTCGCGTCTCGCTCAGACCATTGTTCTCTCGCTCTTTCTTGCTCGGCCGCATATTCTGTTCTCACTTGCCGAGTGCCGGCCTGAATCAAGGGATGGCTCGCGTTTTTAGTACGCGCGATCTGCAAATATTTGGGGGGGGGAGGGGCGCTTGAGAGTGTGCGGTATCCTTTGATACGGGTCAGTTTGGACTAAAAACGGCCGTGGACAAATATTCAAGCAAGCAACATAGTTGAAAGTTCCCATTTCTCGCGTGTAATATAATACGAAAGTAACATTATTTTTTTAATCGGTTATTTTAATTTAACCGGTTACGAAAATTAGCCAGTTAACCAATATTGTAGAAGTTAATAGAAGAGTAGGGCCCCTCACTCATATAGGCTACCTATTATGCCTAGATCAAAGTAGGTGGCATACTGCAGTCTAATTTATGCAGTACTGTGTAGGAATGAAGGTCTGCAAATTAATTTTCTAATATGAAAAGGATGAATGGAGACTCGACTCGACTCGATACTCGCGAGTATTTAAAACTCGACTCGATACTCGACTCGAAGTCGAAAAGCATACTCGCACATTTCTCATAAATACTTACCTTCTTGTACAGGAATATCATATCCGTATGGGTATAAGTAGGCATTTGTGACAAATCTGTTGATAAATAATTTTATTAAGTATGCAAATTGCAAATAGGTCCCTTAGGCAAAATAATATGAAGAGCCTGTTTAAAAATGATTGTATTATTTTTCAACAGGTTGTTCACAAATAAACTTAGCCCTATTGATATGACATTTCTGTACAAGAAGGCAAATATTTATATTAGTCCTACTATTAGTAAATAATTAGTGGATGACCTACATCTGTCTTAAGTACTACTGCAGTAGGGTAGGTCTGCAATAAGCTGAAAAATATTCTTGATAGCTGCTATTTTAAGTTTAACTCTTACTATTGTTTTGGTTTGTGAAGTTTGTGTACATTAAAAACTTCTTTACAATCAATGTATTATCTACTGTATATATTTTATAAATAATAAAACAAAGGCACTTATTGTGTGAAAAGTGAAATGTGGAAACTAACTTCTGGTCACAGAACAAATTGTGCTCTGGTTGACTTAACATTTTAAATTGATATATTTATGTTACATTTTAGTTATGTTGAAAGCACGAGTGACAATTTTTACATTCTTATATCATACTGGTAATTACGTGTGTTTTGCACACCTCAGCTTTATTACAAATTCTTAATTCTTAAAAAACTTTGCAGATCACATTGAAATAGTTTATTTTAGCAAATCGCAAGGTCATGGGAATGTGTATAACTGGTAAAATATAGGTATTGGATATTTTGTCATTGACTACACTACACTTGCTTATAACAAAGCTGAATGGATATAAAAATTGCATTTTGTTAACCAAGCTTGGTTTACATGTGGGGTGATTTTTACATGGGGAAAGAAAGAAATTTTGTTGAAATTTTGTTTATTATTTGTGGGCATACTGTAGTACATTGTTCTAAAGGTTAAACATTCATTCTAAAGAAATTATCTGCACATAGTTATCTAGCATTGGTGAAGGACATCAAATATTTGTCCTTGCTAATTCGCGTGTAGAGTCTACCATAGTTTGACGGTTATCAAACTCTCTTGGTAATAGGCTCGCATTACGTGCTTAACAATATTGTGCTCTTAAATCACCATGCTTCAAGAATCACAATTAAACTATGTGGATAAAATGACTGACTATACTAACTTATATAATGCAGCATGTGCTTCAAAGAAACCCAAATTAAATGTAATTTAAAAAAGTGTATTTGTTTACTACTCCCGGATCCTATTCGGCTATTCCACCTTGAAAAAACATTGAAATTTAACCAGGACATTCTCAAATTGCTAACTAAAAAAAAAAAAAAAAAATTATTCGCAATTTCATCTTGGAATGCAGATATAATTTAAAATCAAGTTTAACTGTTACTTAATAATATTATTATAACTAATTGATAATAATCTGAACGGAACCAAGGCAAAGGATATTAAAACAATTGGTGGAGGTGGCAGGTGTGCTTCCACCCCTCTTCAATACTGAAATATAATAATAAATACCAACCCTTCAGAAAAAAATAACTCTAGCACAATGACGTTCATATTTGGTACGTAAGATCGACTGGGCTCGACCAGCCTGACCGTAGCATTCCCGGACGCCACTCAAACGCTCGACGATTTTGGCCGGTCATTGCTTGAGACCGTGTGGGGATTTCAAATTGAACATGCTGTAGAATGTTCTTTAAGATACTTAAGTGTGATTAAGTTGTTCTAAATGGCGCCGGCGCAGTTGGCTGAGGTCGATTAGGCGTTGGTCTAGTAAACCGCGGTCTCTGCATGTCAAGCAGCTTTTTTTCACCCTCATAATCACCCACTCATCGTCTCGATTAGCCTCGTTGCAAAAATATGGGACGTAAAACCCCAATCATTATTCAAGGTTGGAATTCATAATCGGCCTCTACATAGAGAAATAAAACTGGCCTCCACACCTATAGGGGTGCCCATTGTTACCAAGGTAACAGTTGTTTGCATGTTATTTCCCATCAACGAAAAAAATCCATAGCAACAATGGCTGCCCCTATAGGTGTAGGGGCCGACTATGAATTCCTTAGAACGCAACCAATGGAAATTAAAACAATTGGTGGAGGTGCCGGGTTTTCTTCCACCCTTCGAACATGAAATACAATAATAAATATAAACCAATCAGAAAAAAATATCACTAGCACAATGACGTTCTTATTCGAAGTAAGATCAACTGGAATCGATCAGCCTAACCGTAGTATTCCGTAGGCTTCTTTGGTCGCTCAATAAGCCCGGCTCGTAGCATTCCGTTGCTTTCCTGGTCATCGTTCAATCTTGACTCAAAAACCTGACGATTTTAGCCGGTCATTGCTTGCACCGCGCGGGGATTTCGAACTGAACATGGATACAAAAGTCGGATTCTTATTCAAAATGGAAGATGGAGACATTATAAGTACACTGACAACTCACAGAGGCGCAGAAAGTAAATAACGCAGCAATCTATTAACATAGTTTGCATACCGAGGACTCCGCCATTTAAAATACTGCCTTCTATCACGATCACGGCATTCCGTTGCACGTAATGATAGCCACCTCCACCCGAGGACTACATCGCCACCACGACCACGGCATTCCGTTGCACGTAATGATAGCCACCTCCACCCGAGGACTACATCGCCACCACGACCACGGCATTCCGTTGCACGTAATGATAGCCACCCCCACCCGAGGACTACATCGCGACCACGACCACGGCATTCCGTTGCACGTAATGATAGCCACCCCCACCCGAGGACTACATCGCGACCACGACCACGGCATTCCGTTGCACGTAATGATAGCCACCCCCACCCGAGGACTACATCGCGACCACGACCACGGCATTCCGTTGCACGTAATGATAGCCACCCCCACCCGAGGACTACATCGCCACCACGACCACGGCATTCCGTTGCACGTAATGATAACCACCCCCACCCGAGGACTACATCGCCACCACGACCACGGCATTCCGTTGCACGTAATGATAGCCACGCCCACCCGAGGACTACATCGCCACCACGACCACGGCATTCCGTTGCACGTAATGATAGCCACGCCCACCCGAGGACTACATCGCCACCACGACCACGGCATTCCGTTGCTCGTAATGATAGCCACCCCCACCCGAGGACTACATCGCGACCACGGCCACGGCATTCCGTAGCACGTAATGATAGCGACCCCCACCCGAGGACTACATCGCGACCACGACCACGGCATTCCGTTGCACGTAATGATAGCCACCCTACCCGAGGACTACATCACGACCACGACCACGGCATTCCGTTGCACGTAATGATAGCGACCCCCACCCGAGGACTACATCGCGACCACGACCACGGCATTCCGTTGCACGTAATGATAGCGACCCCCACCCGAGGACTACATCGCGACCACGACCACGGCATTCCGTTGCACGTAATGATAGCCACCCCACCCGAGGACTACATCGCCACCACGACCACGGCATTCCGTTGCACGTAATGATAGCGACCCCCACCCGAGGACTACATCGCGACCACGACCACGGCATTCCGTTGCACGTAATGATAGCGACCCCCACCCGAGGACTACATCGCGACCACGACCACGGCATTCCGTTGCACGTAATGATAGCCACCCCACCCGAGGACTACATCGCCACCACGACCACGGCATTCCGTTGCACGTAATGATAGCCACGCCCACCCGAGGACTACATCGCCACCACGACCACGGCATTCCGTTGCACGTAATGATAGCCACGCCCACCCGAGGACTACATCACGACCACGACCACGGCATTCCGTTGCACGTAATGATAGCGACCCCCACCCGAGGACTACATCGCGACCACGACCACGGCATTCCGTTGCACGTAATGATAGCCACCCCACCCGAGGACTACATCGCCACCACGACCACGGCATTCCGTTGCACGTAATGATAGCCACGCCCACCCGAGGACTACATCGCCACCACGACCACGGCATTCCGTTGCACGTAATGATAGCCACGCCCACCCGAGGACTACATCGCCACCACGACCACGGCATTCCGTTGCACGTAATGATAGCCACGCCCACCCGAGGACTACATCGCGACCACGACCACGGCATTCCGTTGCACGTAATGATAGCCACGCCCACCCGAGGACTACATCGCCACCACGACCACGGCATTCCGTTGCACGTAATGATAGCCACGCCCACCCGAGGACTACATCGCCACCACGACCACGGCATTCCGTTGCACGTAATGATAGCCACGCCCACCCGAGGACTACATCACGACCACGACCACGGCATTCCGTTGCACGTAATGATAGCGACCCCCACCCGAGGACTACATCGCGACCACGACCACGGCATTCCGTTGCACGTAATGATAGCCACCCCAACCCGAGGACTACATCGCGACCACGACCACGGCATTCCGTTGCACTGCACGTAATGATAGCCACCCCCACCCGAGGACTACATCGCGACCACGACCACGGCATTCCGTTGCACGTTATGATAGCCACCCCAACCCGAGGACTACATCGCGACCACGACCACGGCATTCCGTTGCACTGCACGTAATGATAGCCACGCCCACCCGAGGACTACATCGCGACCACGACCACGGCATTCCGTTGCACGTTATGATAGCCACCCCCATCTGAGAACTACATCGCCACCACGACCACGGCATTCCGTTGCACGTAATGATAGCGACCCACACCCGAGGACTACATCGCCACCACGACCACGGCATTCCGTTGCACGTAATGATAGCCACCCACACCCGAGGACTACATCGCCACCACGACCACGGCATTCCGTTGCACGTAATGATAGCCACCCCCACCCGAGGACTACATCGCGACCACGACCACGGCATTCCGTTGCACGTAATGATAGCCACCCCCACCCGAGGACTACATCGCCACCACGACCACGGCATTCCGTTGCACGTAATGATAGCCACGCCCACCCGAGGACTACATCGCCACCACGACCACGGCATTCCGTTGCACGTAATGATAGCCACCCCCACCCGAGGACTACATCGCGACCACGACCACGGCATTCCGTTGCACGTAATGATAGCCACCCCCACCCGAGGACTACATCGCGACCACGACCACGGCATTCCGTTGCACGTAATGATAGCCACGCCCTATCAGGACTACATCGCGACCACGACCACGGCATTCCGTTGCACGTAATGATAGCCACCCCTACCCGAGGACTACATCGCCACCACGACCACGGCATTCCGTTGCACGTAATGATAGCCACCCCCACCCGAGGACTACAGGACTACATCGCGACCACGACCACGACCACGGTATTCCGTTGCACGTAATGATAGCCACGCCCACCCGAGGACTACATCGCCACCACGACCACGGCATTCCGTTGCACGTAATGATAGCCACGCCCACCCGAGGACTACATCGCCACCACGACCACGGCATTCCGTTGCACGTAATGATAGCCACGCCCACCCGAGGACTACATCGCCACCACGACCACGGCATTCCGTTGCACGTAATGATAGCCACGCCCACCCGAGGACTACATCGCCACCACGACCACGGCATTCCGTTGCACGTAATGATAGCCACCCCCACCCGAGGACTACATCGCGACCACGACCACGGCATTCCGTTGCACGTAATGATAGCCACCCCCACCCGAGGACTACATCGCGACCACGACCACGGCATTCCGTTGCACGTAATGATAGCCACGCCCTATCAGGACTACATCGCGACCACGACCACGGCATTCCGTTGCACGTAATGATAGCCACCCCTACCCGAGGACTACATCGCCACCACGACCACGGCATTCCGTTGCACGTAATGATAGCCACCCCCACCCGAGGACTACAGGACTACATCGCGACCACGACCACGACCACGGTATTCCGTTGCACGTAATGATAGCCACGCCCACCCGAGGACTACATCGCCACCACGACCACGGCATTCCGTTGCACGTAATGATAGCCACGCCCACCCGAGGACTACATCGCCACCACGACCACGGCATTCCGTTGCACGTAATGATAGCCACGCCCACCCGAGGACTACATCGCCACCACGACCACGGCATTCCGTTGCACGTAATGATAGCCACGCCCACCCGAGGACTACATCGCGACCACGACCACGGCATTCCGTTGCACGTAATGATAGCCACGCCCACCCGAGGACTACATCGCCACCACGACCACGGCATTCCGTTGCACGTAATGATAGCCACCCCCACCCGAGGACTACATCGCCACCACGACCACGGCATTCCGTAGCACGTAATGATAGCCACCTCCACCCGAGGACTACATCGCGACCACGACCACGGCATTCCGTTGCACGTAATGATAGCCACGCCCTATCAGGACTACATCGCGACCACGACCACGGCATTCCGTTGCACGTAATGATAGCCACCCCTACCCGAGGACTACATCGCCACCACGACCACGGCATTCCGTTGCACGTAATGATAGCCACCCCCACCCGAGGACTACGGGACTACATCGCGACCACGACCACGACCACGGTATTCCGTTGCACGTAATGATAGCCACGTCCACCCGAGGACTACATCGCGACCACGACCACGGTATTCCGTTGCACGTAATGATAGCCACGTCCACCCGAGGACTACATCGCCACCACGACCAAGGCATTCCGTTGCACGTAATGATAGCCACCCCCACCTGAGGACTATATCGCGACCACGACCACGGCATTCCGTTGCACGTAATGATAGCCACCCCCACCCGAGGACTACATCGCCACCACGACCACGGCATTCCGTTGCACGTAATGATAGCCACCCCCAACCGAGGACTACATCGCGACCACGACCACGGCATTCCGTTGCACGTAATGATAGCCACGCCCACCCGAGGACTACATCGCCACCACGACCACGGCATTCGGTTGCACGTTATGATAGCCACGCCCACCCGAGGACTACATCGCGACCACGACCACGGCATTCCGTTGCTCGGAATGATAGCCACCCACCCGAGGACTACATCGCCACCACGACCACGGCATTCCGTTGCACGTAATGATAGCCACCCCCACCCGAGGACTACATCGCGACCACGACCACGGCATTCCGTTGCTCGGAATGATAGCCACCCACCCGAGGACTACATCGCCACCACGACCACGGCATTCCGTTGCACGTAATGATAGCCACCCCCACCCGAGGACTACATCGCGACCACGACCACGGCATTCCGTTGCACGTAATGATAGCCACGCCCACCCGAGGACTACATCGCGACCACGACCACGGCATTCCGTTGCACGTAATGATAGCCACCCCCACCAGAGGACTACATCGCGACCACGACCACGGCATTCCGTTGCACGTAATGATAGCCACGCCCACCCGAGGACTACATCGCGACCACGACCACGGCATTCCGTTGCTCGGAATGATAGCCACCCACCCGAGGACTACATCGCCACCACGACCACGGCATTCCGTTGCACGTAATGATAGCCACCCCCACCCGAGGACTACATCGCGACCACGACCACGGCATTCCGTTGCTCGGAATGATAGCCACCCACCCGAGGACTACATCGCCACCACGACCACGGCATTCCGTTGCACGTAATGATAGCCACCCCCACCCGAGGACTACATCGCGACCACGACCACGGCATTCCGTTGCACGTAATGATAGCCACGCCCACCCGAGGACTACATCGCGACCACGACCACGGCATTCCGTTGCACGTAATGATAGCCACGCCCACCCGAGGACTACATCGCGACCACGACCACGACCACGGTATTCCGTTGCACGTAATGATAGCCACGTCCACCCGAGGACTACATCGCCACCACGACCACGGCATTCCGTTGCACGTAATGATAGCCACGCCCACCCGAGGACTACATCGCGACCACGGCCACGGCATTCCGTTGCACGTAATGATAGCGACGCCCACCCGAGGACTACATCGCGACCACGGCCACGGCATTCCGTTGCACGTAATGATAGCCACGCCCACCCGAGGACTACATCGCGACCACGACCACGGCATTCCGTTGCACGTAATGATAGCCACCCCCACCAGAGGACTACATCGCGACCACGACCACGGCATTCCGTTGCACGTAATGATAGCCACGCCCACCCGAGGACTACATCGCCACCACGACCACGGCATTCCGTTGCTCGGAATGATAGCCACCCACCCGAGGACTACATCGCGACCACGACCACGGCATTCCGTTGCACGTAATGATAGCCACGCCCACCCGAGGACTACATCGCGACCACGACCACGGCATTCCGTTGCACGTAATGATAGCCACCCCCACCCGAGGACTACATCGCGACCACGACCACGGTATTCCGTTGCACGTAATGATAGCCACGCCCACCCGAGGACTACATCGCCACCACGACCACGGCATTCCGTTGCACGTAATGATAGCCACGCCCACCCGAGGACTACATCGCCACCACGACCACGGCATTCCGTTGCACGTAATGATAGCCACCCCCACCCGAGGACTACATCGCGACCACGACCACGGCATTCCGTTGCACGTAATGATAGCCACCCCCACCCGAGGACTACATCGCGACCACGACCACGGCATTCCGTTGCACGCAATGATAGCCACCCCCACCCGAGGACTACATCGCCACCACGACCACGGCATTCCGTTGCACGCAATGATAGCCACCCCCACCCGAGGACTACATCGCCACCACGACCACGGTATTCCGTGCACGTAATGATAGCCACCCCCACCCGAGGACTACATCGCCACCACGACCACGGCATTCCGTTGCACGTAATGATAGCCACCCCCACCCGAGGACTACATCGCCACCACGACCACGGCATTCCGTTGCACGTAATGATAGCCACGCCCACCCGAGGACTACATCGCCACCACGACCACGGCATTCCGTTGCACGTAATGATAGCCACCCCCACCCCAGGACTACATCGCCACCACGACCACGGCATTCCGTTGCACGTAATGATAGCCACCCCCACCCGAGGACTACATCGCCACCACGACCACGGCATTCCGTTGCACGTAATGATAGCCACGCCCACCCGAGGACTACATCGCCACCACGACCACGGCATTCCGTTGCACGTAATGATAGCCACCCCCACCCCAGGACTACATCGCGACCACGACCACGGCATTCCGTTGCACGTAATGATAGCCACCCCCACCCGTGGACTACATCGCCACCACGACCACGGCATTCCGTTGCACGTAATGATAGCCACCCCCACCCGAGGACTACATCGCCACCACGACCACGGCATTCCGTTACACGTAATGATAGCCACGCCCACCCGAGGACTACATCGCGACCAAGACCACGGCATTCCGTTGCACGTAATGATAGCCACGCCCACCCGAGGACTACATCGCGACCACGACCACGGCATTCCGTTGCACGTAATGATAGCCACGCCCACCCGAGGACTACATCGCGACCAAGACCACGGCATTCCGTTGCACGTAATGATAGCCACGCCCACCCGAGGACTACATCGCGACCACGACCACGGCATTCCGTTGCACGTAATGATAGCCACCCTCACCCGAGGACTACATCGCGACCACGACCACGGCATTCCGTTGCACGTAATGATAGCCACCCCCACCCGTGGACTACATCGCCACCACGACCACGGCATTCCGTTGCACGTAATGATAGCCACCCCCACCCGAGGACTACATCGCCACCACGACCACGGCATTCCGTTGCACGTAATGATAGCCACCCCCACCCGAGGACTACATCGCCACCACGACCACGGCATTCCGTTGCACGTAATGATAGCCACGCCCACCCGAGGACTACATCGCCACCACGACCACGGCATTCCGTTGCACGTAATGATAGCCACGCCCACCCGAGGACTACATCGCGACCACGACCACGGCATTCCGTTGCACGTAATGATAGCCACGCCCACCCGAGGACTACATCGCCGCCACGACCACGGCATTCCGTTGCACGTAATGATAGCCACGCCCACCCGAGGACTACATCGCGACCACGACCACGGCATTCCGTTGCACGTAATGATAGCCACGCCCACCCGAGGACTACATCGCCACCACGACCACGGCATTCCGTTGCACGTAATGATAGCCACGCCCACCCGAGGACTACATCGCCGCCACGACCACGGCATTCCGTTGCACGTAATGATAGCCACGCCCACCCGAGGACTACATCGCCGCCACGACCACGGCATTCCGTTGCACGTAATGATAGCCACCCCCACCCCAGGACTACATCGCCGCCACGACCACGGCATTCCGTTGCACGTAATGATAGCCACCCCCACCCGAGGACTACATCGCCACCTCGACCACGGCATTCCGTTGCACGTAATGATAGCCACCCCCACCCGAGGACTACATCGCGACCACGACCACGGCATTCCGTTGCACGTAATGATAGCCACCCCCACCCCAGGACTACATCGCGACCACGACCACGGCATTCCGTTGCACGTAATGATAGCCCCCCCCACCCGAGGACTACATCGCGACCACGACCACGGCATTCCGTTGCATGTAATAATAGCCACCCCCACCCGAGGACTACATCGCGACCACGACCACGGCATTCCGTTGCACGTAATGATAGCCCCCCCACCCGAGGACTACATCGCGACCACGACCACGGCATTCCGTTGCACGTAATGATAGCCACCCCCACCCGAGGACTACATCGCGACCACGACCACGGCATTCCGTTGCACGTAATGATAGCCACGCCCACCCGAGGACTACATCGCCGCCACGACCACGGCATTCCGTTGCACGTAATGATAGCCACCCCCACCCGAGGACTACATCGCCACCACGACCACGGCATTCCGTTGCACGTAATGATAGCCACCCCCACCCGAGGACTACATCGCCGCCACGACCACGGCATTCCGTTGCACGTAATGATAGCCACCCCCACCCGAGGACTACATCGCCGCCACGACCACGGCATTCCGTTGCACGTAATGATAGCCACGCCTACCCGAGGACTACATCGCGACCACGACCACGGCATTCCGTTGCACGTAATGATAGCCACCCCCACCCGAGGACTACATCGCGACCACGACCACGGCATTCCGTTGCACGTAATGATAGCCACCCCCACCCGAGGACTACATCGCGACCACGACCACGGCATTCCGTTGCACGTAATGATAGCCACCCCACCCGAGGACTACATCGCCGCCACGACCACGGCATTCCGTTGCACGTAATGATAGCCACGCCCACCCGAGGACTACATCGCCGCCACGACCACGGCATTCCGTTGCACGTAATGATAGCCACCCCCACCCCAGGACTACATCGCGACCACGACCACGGCATTCCGTTGTACGTAAGGATAGAGAACCCCACCCGAGGACTACATCGCCACCACGACCACGGCATTCCGTTGCACGTAATGATAGCCACGCCTACCCGAGGACTACATCGCGACCACGACCACGGCATTCCGTTGCACGTAATGATAGCCTCCCCCACCCGAGGACTACATCGCGACCACGACCACGGCATTCCGTTGCACGTAATGATAGCCACGCCTACCCGAGGACTACATCGCGACCACGACCACGGCATTCCGTTGCACGTAATGATAGCCACCCCCACCCGAGGACTACATCGCGACCACGACCACGGCATTCCGTTGCACGTAATGATAGCCACGCCCACCCGAGGACTACATCGCCACCACGACCACGGCATTCCGTTGCACGTAATGATAGCCACCCCCACCCCAGGACTACATCGCGACCACGACCACGGCATTCCGTTGCACGTAATGATAGCCACCCCCACCCCAGGACTACATCGCGACCACGACCACGGCATTCCGTTGCACGTAATGATAGCCACCCCCACCCGAGGACTACATCGCGACCACGACCACGGCATTCCGTTGCACGTAATGATAGCCACGCCCACCCGAGGACTTCATCGCGACCACGACCACGGCATTCCGTTGCACGTAATGATAGCCACTCCCACCCGAGGACAACATCGCAACCACGACCACGGCATTCCGTTGCACGTAATGATAGCCACCCCCACCCGAGGACTACATCGCCACCACGACCACGGCATTCCGTGCGCGTAATGATAGCCACCCCCACCCGAGGACAACATCGCCACCACGACCACGGCATTCCGTTGTACGTAATGATAGCCAACCCCACCCGAGGACTACATCGCGACCACGACCACGGCATTCCGTTGCACGTTATGATAGCCACCCCCACCCGAGGACTACATCGCGACCACGACCACGGCATTCCGTTGCACGTAATGATAGCCACCCCCACCCAAGGACTACATCGCCACCACGACCACGGCATTCCGTTGCACGTAATGATAGCCACCCCCACCCGAGGACTACATCGCCACCACGACCACGGCATTCCGTTGCACGTAATGATAGCCACCCCCACCCGAGGACTACATCGCCACCACGGCCACGGCATTCCGTTGCACGTAATGATAGCCACCCCCACCCGAGGACTACATCGCCACCACGACTACGGCATTCCGTTGCACGTAATGATAGCCACGCCCACCCGAGGACTACATCGCGACCACGACCACGGCATTCCGTTGCACGTAATGATAGCCACCCCTACCCGAGGACTACATCGCGACCACGACCACGGCATTCCATTGCACGTAATTATAGCCACGCCCACCCGAGGACTACATCGCGACCACGACCACGGCATTCCGTTGCACGTAATGATAGCCACGCCCACCCAAGGACTACATCGCCACCACGACCACGGCATTCCGTTGCACGTAATGATAGCCACGCCCACCCAAGGACTACATCCTGACCACGACCACGGCATTCCGTTGCACGTTATGATAGCCACGCCCACCCGAGGACTACATCGCCACCACGACCACGGCATTCCGTTGCACGTAATGATAGCCACGCCCACCCAAGGACTACATCGCCACCACTACCACGGCATTCCGTTGCACGTAATGATAGCCACCCCCACCCGAGGACTACATCGCGACCACGACCACGGCATTCCGTTGCACGTAATGATAGCCACCCCCACCCGAGGACTACATCGCGACCACGACCACGGCATTCCGTTGCACGTAATGATAGCCACCCCCACCCAAGGACTACATCGCGACCACTACCACGGCATTCCGTTGCACGTAATGATAGCCACCCCCACCCGAGGACTACATCGCCACTACGACCACGGCATTCCGTTGCACGTAATGATAGCCACCCCCACCCGAGGACTACATCGCCACCACGACCACGGCATTCCGTTGCACGTAATGATAGCCACGCCCACCCAAGGACTACATCCTGACCACGACCACGGCATTCCGTTGCACGTTATGATAGCCACGCCCACCCGAGGACTACATCGCCACCACGACCACGGCATTCCGTTGCACGTAATGATAGCCACCCCCACCCGAGGACTACATCGCGACCACGACCACGGCATTCCGTTGCACGTAATGATAGCCACCCCCACCCGAGGACTACATCGCGACCACGACCACGGCATTCCGTTGCACGTAATGATAGCCACCCCCACCCGAGGACTACATCGCCACTACGACCACGGCATTCCGTTGCACGTAATGATAGCCACCCCCACCCGAGGACTACATCGCGACTACGATCACGGCATTCCGTTGCACGTAATGATAGCCACGCCCACCCGAGGACTACATCGCGACCACGACCACGGCATTCCGTTGCACGTAATGATAGCCACCCCCACCCGAGGACTACATCGCCACCACGACCACGGCATTCCGTTGCACGTGATGATAGCCACCTCCACCCCAGGACTACATCGCGACTACGACCACGGCATTCCGTTGCACGTGATGATAGCCACCTCCACCCCAGGACTACATCGCGACCACGATCACGGCATTCCGTTGCACGTAATGATAGCCACGCCCACCCGAGGACTACATCGCCACATCGACCACGGCATTCCGTTGCACGTAATGATAGCCACCCCCACCCGAGGACAACATCGCCACAACGACCACGGCATTCCGTTGCGCGTAATGATAGCCACCCCCACCCGAGGACAACATCGCCACAACGACCACGGCATTCCGTTGCGCGTAATGATAGCCACCCCCACCCGAGGACAACATCGCCACAACGACCACGGCATTCCGTTGCGCGTAATGATAGCCACCCCCACCCGAGGACTACATCGCCACCACGACCACGGCATTCCGTTGCACGTAATGATAGCCACCCCCACCCGAGGACAACATCCCCAGCACGACCACGGCATTCCGTTGCACGTAATGATAGCCACCCCCACCCGAGGACAACATCGCCACAACGACCACGGCATTCCGTTGCGCGTAATGATAGCCACGCCCACCCGAAGACTACATCGCCACCACGACCACGGCATTCCGTTGCACGTAATGATAGCCACCCCCACCCGAGGACAACATCGCCACAACGACCACGGCATTCCGTTGCACGTAATGATAGCCACCCCCACCCGAGGACAACATCGCCACCACGACCACGGCATTCCGTTGCACGTAATGATAGCCACCCCCACCCGAGGACTACATCGCGACCACGACCACGGCATTCCGTTGCACGTAATGATAGCCACCCCCACCCGAGGACAACATCGCCACAACGACCACGGCATTCCGTTGCACGTAATGATAGCCACCCCCACCCGAGGACTACATCGCGACCACGACCACGGCATTCCGTTGCACGTAATGATAGCCACCCCCACCCGAGGACTACATCGCGACCACGACCACGGCATTCCGTTGCACGTAATGATAGCCACCCCCACCCGAGGACAACATCGCCACCACACCACGGCATTCCGTTGCACGTTATGATAGCCACGCCCACCCGAGGACTACATCGCGACCACGACCACGGCATTCCGTTGCACGTAATGATAGCCACCCCCACCCGAGGACTACATCGCCACCACGACCACGGCACTCCGTTGCACGTTATGATAGCCACCCCCACCCGAGGACAACATCGCCACCACGACCACGGCATTCCGTTGCACGTAATGATAGCCACGCCCACCCGAGGACTACATCGCGACCACGACCACGGCATTCCGTTGCACGTAATGATAGCCACCCCCACCCGTGGACTACATCGCGACCACGACCACGGCATTCCGTTGCACGTAATGATAGCCACGCCCACCCGTGGACTACATCGCGACCACGACCACGGCATTCCGTTGCACGTAATGATAGCCACGCCCACCCGTGGACTACATCGCGACCACGACCACGGCATTCCGTTGCACGTAATGATAGCCACGCCCACCCGTGGACTACATCGCCACCACGACCACGGCATTCCGTGCACGTAATGATAGCCACCCCCACCCGAGGACTACATCGCCACCACGACCACGGCATTCCGTTGCACGTAATGATAGCCACCCCCACCCGAGGACTACATCGCGACCACGACCACGGCATTCCGTTGCACGTAATGATAGCCACCCCCACCCGAGGACAACATCGCCACCACACCACGGCATTCCGTTGCACGTAATGATAGCCACCCCCACCCGAGGACTACATCGCCACCACACCACGGCATTCCGTTGCACGTAATGATAGCCACGCCCACCCGAGGACAACATCGCCACCACACCACGGCATTCCGTTGCACGTAATGATAGCCACCCCCACCCGAGGACTACATCGCCACCACGACCACGGCATTCCGTTGCACGTAATGATAGCCACGCCCACCCGAGGACAACATCGCCACCACACCACGGCATTCCGTTGCACGTAATGATAGCCACCCCCACCCGAGGACTACATCGCGACCACGACCACGGCATTCCGTTGCACGTAATGATAGCCACCCCCACCCGAGGACTTCATCGCGACCACGACCACGGCATTCCGTTGCACGTAATGATAGCCACCCCCACCCGAGGACTACATCGCCACCACGACCACGGCATTCCGTTGCACGTAATGATAGCCACGCCCACCCGTGGACTTCATCGCGACCACGGCATTCCGTTGCACGTAATGATAGCCACCCCCACCCGAGGACTACATCGCCACCACGACCACGGCATTCCGTTGCACGTAATGATAGCCACCCCCACCCGAGGACTACATCGCGACCACGACCACGGCATTCCGTTGCACGTAATGATAGCCACCCCCACCCGAGGACTTCATCGCGACCACGACCACGGCATTCCGTTGCACGTAATGATAGCCACCCCCACCCGAGGACTTCATCGCGACCACGACCACGGCATTCCGTTGCACGTAATGATAGCCACCCCCACCCGAGGACTACATCGCGACCACGACCACGGCATTCCGTTGCACGTAATGATAGCCACCCCCACCCGAGGACTACATCGCGACCACGACCACGGCATTCCGTTGCACGTAATGATAGCCACCCCCACCCGAGGACTTCATCGCGACCACGACCACGGCATTCCGTTGCACGTAATGATAGCCACCCCCACCCGAGGACTACATCGCCACCACGACCACGGCATTCCGTTGCACGTAATGATAGCCACGCCCACCCGTGGACTTCATCGCGACCAAACGTGAAAACCACGGTCGTGAAACGGAATGCAACCTTTGCAACACATGTGGTATCAAATACCCTAATAGGAATAGCTTCGCTTTTAATACGATCGACTGGTACCATTTAACATGGAAGGTGGCGGCGACATAGGTTGCAGCGCTCTGGGCGGCGCGGAGTGACCCTAAGCCCGCGAATTCAAATCTGCTGCCAGAGAGCTAGGATTTTCAGATAATTTTTCATCAAATAGTTATATACTAACACTGATTTTACCATTTCTTACTATTTTTAAAATTATTTAAACCGTTCATGATTAACCTGTTTGTTTTAGAAATGCATATCATGTTCTACAATCTCGTACAATATGATATCTAACTTTGTTATGGAAGTACGACGTTCCATACAACTAGGTTCCTATTCACAGCATGATCATAAGTTTTCTTGAGTCTCTTTGGATAGCAGAGATTGGCAGTGCTCTTGTACCTAACAAATAAATATAAATTGGCCAAATAATATGCCGGCCAGCGGCCACAAACTTCAAAACAACATGAAGAAGAACGTACGTACAATCAGCTGTTGGGGATGAGGAGCATGGAAATAAACGAAGCAGAGCAGAGGTTCTACTTCGACAACAAATGTGTATTTGCATTTACTGCAATGAGGAGATGATTTGGTAATAGGCGTACATTATGGTTTTAATAAAACAATGAATAAATTGCTAGCAAAGGAAAATATCAGATCAAGGAAGGAAGGGCAAAATTGTCTCCCTGTACGCCTAGGCCTACCATGGGCTTATTATTGCCTGCCCTCCTGCTGGTTGTTGAATGGCGATAAAATTTTGGTGAGTTAGTGTATGCACGCCCGCTAAGGTTTCTGAATGATAACCCCCCTCCTTCCCCCTAACTGCTACCCCCACTGAGACACCAACATGCAATAATGCTTTTCTAAACCATTTAGCCGATTGCGATACAATTTCGGGAAGTTAGTGTATGCACGCCCGCTAAGGTTTCTGAATGATAACAACCCCCCTCCAACCCCCCTCACTCCCCCACCCCCACTGAGACACCAATATGCAATAATGCTTTCCTAAACCATTCATCCGACTGCGATAAAATTTTGGTGAGTTAGTGCATGCACGCCCGCTAAGGTTTCTGAATGATAACCACCCCCCTCCAACCCCCCTCACCCCCCCCCCCACACCCCCACTGAGCCACCAACATGCAATAATGCGTTCTATTTTTATTCATCCGATTGCAATAAAACTTTGGTAAGTTATTGTGGGCACGCCCGCGAAGGTTTCTGAATGATTACGGGTATAATTCGTCGTCAAAAGTACGATCACAAAAGAGATGTGTACGATACGATAAGTGTCCAAAAGTAGTGTCAACTAATCACCGGTACCTAGTTGACACCCGCACAATTCAAATTCCCACCAAAATCGTATTTGTTTAGAGTGAATTAACTCGTTCTTAAAACTATCCGTTATACTATTTAAAATACGTGTTTGGTGGTTTTACAATACTACAGCTTAGTCAAAGCTACTATTATTAATATAACATGTGTCTTCATCTTATTTTACCCGTAATCGTGGGTCAAATCGAGCTTACTCGGCATACAAATTGCATGCTTAGCTCCCGCGATGAACGTTGTTAGCACTCCGCGCCGCCTCAGCGCTAGTGTCGGAGCTGTCGTCATGATTTCCTGGGAGTCGATCGTATTATTATTGCTACGGTATTTGGTGGTATGTTCCCATTTTAAATTAGTCGAGCCCGGGGATTGCACGCGTTATGAAATGCAAAGTGTATGAAATGCTGTCCAGTTAAAGATCATTTTGCATTTATTATAGTCTTCCTCCGTGGTTCAATTATATCACCTGAACACTCACTTAAGTGATATCATTGAGTTTATTAGTGTAGGGTAGAATCCCAGCTGCCATTGGTAACTGCCTACCCATAAATGTTTCTTGTACGCTAGTAGTACTGGAGGGAGCCGCTAGGTGCCGCCACACGTACCCACTTATTAGGCCGCGCCGATGTGGCGGCACCCAGTGGCTCCCCCCAGTACTACTAGCATACACGGGTGATTTATCGGTAGACAGTCGCTAATGGTCGCTATAATCCCACCCTACACTTATAAACTCAGTGCTGATATTGAGCTTGTGGTTTAGCTCAGTCACCATTTAGATGTTAGACCTTACCGCACGTCGCTGACATGAAGTTCTGCCTTGACGTGTTTGTGTTTGTTTGTGGCTGCTTGCGTTTCGTCGATCGGGCACAACTGACCGCAGTATCAATTCATTAGGCAAATGGTACTCTAACTTTGGTATAATGTACAAGCTCTAAAGAAAGTTGTCGCGTACCGACCTTAGATCTCTATCTATGACCCCTTTCAACCGCGCTAGATCCATGAATATCAAGACATTCCTGATGTTCTTCCACACATTCGTAATTGCTGTCTTCCACTGAGTAGACTGCACACGCCTGTTTGGCCACGCCCACCGTTACAGGTAACCAACGGCATATTTTACAACGCTCAATAATATCGACAGATAGATAAGGTGCTTGTAACATTAAATAATATGTTTTTGTAATGTGTTCCAACATTTTTATTTTTTAAATTACAAGTTAGTTTTCAACTAACTAGTTAGTATGTCTCACCCACGCAACCTTCACATGGTTTCTCTTGTCACTCAACAACTTTAAAATATAATAGATTGTCAATATGTATTGTTGGTAACAATTGGTTTAAAGCTTCATTTTAAACAGTGTAGACAAATTACAATTTTCTTAACGGCTGGCAAAATGACAACGCTAAATATTTAGCAACCTGCCAACTTGTTTTCTGAATTGCAAACACCAATCAATCATAAGCCTGGTTGCAATGGAGACAACAGGTTGGGGGGGGTGGGGGGGGTGCTAAATATTAAGATAATTTTTTTAATACACCTTTTCTATCATTATAATATGCTCTTCGTTTAATTAAATAAATCTAGGTACTAGGTATAAAATTAATAGAGTGATTTGTTCAATACACGCACACATGCACAATTGACTTATTTATAGTAACATGAATCACACAGTAAAAAATATATTAGTATTAAGTAATCATAATTTAAGCTCGTCAATCGATAACTAATTTTTTAAACGATCCTTCCATTCCAAAGATTTCGTCTACTGTTTTGGGTTTTCCGGGTCTTCTCGCCTCATTCGCCTTCAGTTTTTCCTGTTCTTTGAACCAACCCTTGTAGCTGTCCATCTTCTTCACCCAGGATTCTACGACAAAGAACAAAGAAGTATTATATTGCGTGTATGTGTATAACCGTGTTTCCTCTGCTGCCCCGTCAGCCATCTTCAGGACTAACTTTCTGCGTCTCGAGATATGGGGCCAGAATATAGTAAAATGTCAACCAGAATTTGGGTCAGCAGAAAACTCGTAATGAGATGCAGTTAACAGTACGTTCTACCCCCCCCCCTCCCCCCAATGTACCATCGGACTCATGTACCATCGTGCTCTGGTATATTATGAACCACAGGTTGCCAAATGTATAACAATAGATATGATGCTAAATATATATTTACTATTCAGTACTACTACTGCTATTCAAATACAAAATTACAATTTAAAAAAAAAATGATATTTATTATTTGTTCAAGTTTTTAGTAAAATAAATGTTGTAGCTATCCTAAATGTTTCATTATAATAAATATTTAATTGGATATTCCACGCACTTCAAACCGCGTAAAGAGGCCATTCGGTTTTATTTGAAATGTTATCCCTGAACTAGCACGCAATGGTGTACCATACAGTGCAGTGCAGCCAACTTACGGTGGATGTCTTCAATGGGGCCAGCGTAGCCTCCGTACTCTTGGGGTAGAATATCCCTGGGGATGTGGTCGTACAGAGTCTCCATTGTGCTGTGGACGTGTATCTGTTTGGAGAAAACGTGTTTTTAGAATTACTGTACATTTAAGAGCAAAGGTTACCTCTACATCAAAAACCGTGCACAATTTTCACTTTTAAATTATATCTCAAGAATGGGCTTCGAAAACGAAATTTTAAATCAACAGCTCACTGTGGTTTAGTAAGCCCTACATACTGAATGCTCTAAATGTGCTTTACATTAAAATCAGAATGGTTTTTATTTCTAATTAATTTTATTACTAATTATCCATTTAAAAATACAAATAACTACTCTTATGGATAAAATATTGTATTCAGTTTGTAGGGCTTACCAAAACACAGTACGCTGTTGAATCAGTTTTTCAATTTTGATTAGCATTCTTGAGATATAGTAGAAAAATTAAAACTTTCTGCGGTTTTTGACGTATAGAGGTATCCTTCGCTCTTAACATGTTAATTTGCCCAACTACAGGAACATCAATTTCATAGACCATTCAATAACTTGTTCTGTTCATCGATAGTGAGTACATTATTAACAAATCGAAGATTACAGAATTTTATCTCACATCTTAAAAAATTAACTTCACCTACACACTTTTTGACACCACATCGATATGCACTGAGATGATATCAATATGACCGCTGTGACTTCACGTGGAAACTAACAGCCTGCCGCTCGGTGGAAGCTGTATTCGTTCAGGCAATCTTTTAAAACAATTAGTGAGATGTTTGGAGAAGAAAGTAACCCCTTAATTCATAACTAAGATGTAATTACTTCATTCTGTTTTACTGCGACTTGTTAAGTTGTTGCTTAGGGGAGAAAATCACGTAAATGTTTATTATTCTAGTAAGAACAAAAATAGTTTTGCAATAAGCCAAAATATGGAAGTTTTTCAATTGTTTCTCTTCGGGATAGGAACTTTTCTAAACCAATACTTTTCATGCATGGGAGTTCACATCGGAACATACCCACTGCACTGTGTACACATGGGGGTGGGTGGGGTGTACACATGAGGGTGTACACACACCCAGTGTACACATCGGAACATACCCTGTTCTTTATCTTCTCCTTGAGGAAGGGCTTGACGAAGTTGATGATGGTGTCGACCAATGGGGAGACGTTGATAACGTGAACCTCCTTCAGCTTCACTGGGTACGCCTCCTGCAACACACGAACACACCACATTATTCTCAAACTAATGCAAATCCTTGTGACTATTGCAATCCCATACGACAATAACAAAATACAAAATCTCGTGACATTGTATTTTTTTTAATAAATACATTTTCACATTTAGAGTCTACCCACTCAGTAACGAAACTGATTTTCAGTGGGGGACATTAATTTAAAGCGACTAAACCAACCCTGTAGGCTCCAAACACCATCGCTGAGTGAGCATAACCAATCAAAGATCTATATTTCAATTTCAAATACGAAACATATGAATCAATGATTGGACAATGGACAGTACGAACACCTGCAGACAAAATATGTCAGAATCAACAAGGCCGATTCAGAACAACTTTGAATTTATTGAAGGCTTCGTTGCTAGCCGGCTCCAAAGTCACCGGTCACCGTTTACTTTTTCCTAAGACAAGAAGTAATGGAACTGAATCCTTATTAGAAGTTAAAAATCTTCTGCCTGAACCGGGATTTGAACCCAGGACCTTCTGCATTGGAAGCAGGGATGCTAACCACTGGACCCGGCTTTACTATCGAGTGCGTAGTTATAAACAACAAATAATCAAGATCAACGTACCTGAACGATGATCAGGAACTTCTTGACGATGGCCGGCGTGAACTTGGCGAAGTGCGAGGGCGTAGCGACGCTGGCGTCGAACACGTAGACGTCCCCGGCGACGCCGGTCTGCTCCTCGTAGAGACGGATGTCCCCGATCATCAACACCAGCTTCATCGCGTCGGTGACCTTGGGGAAGCTGACGAAGTCTTTGTTGTGACCCTTCATGACGATCACGCGGTACCCCTTCTTGGTGAGTCCTGGGAGCGGCGGAAAACATCTGCACAGGAAGACGATTATGTTTAGACGATGATTAGCTTTAAGAGAAAGGACTACAGCCAGTATTACAATCACGCGGTAACCCTTCTTGGTGAGTCCTGGGAGCGGCGGGAAACATCTGCACAGGAAGACGATTATGTTTAGACGATGATTAGCTTTAAGACGAAGGACTACAGCCAGTATTACAATCCTGCAAAATTAACGTATTTTGATTATACATATCTGCCAACTTTTACGAATTATTCGTAGAATTTACGAAAAACTGCATTCCTTTGCGATTTTACGATTGCCTTGTTTATTTTACGAATTTTTCAACTAGTGATGTTAAAAAAAAAAAAAAAAAGTTTGCAAAAAAAGTTTGCAATGCACATTCTTGTATTGTTGTTAATAATTTGTGGTTTTTATTAGAATTGAGAACTTTTCGCCAGAAAGTTCGTAGATGTGAACGCACAGAGCTTTTTCCTAGTTATAAAAATTAGGAACAATAAGAGGCAAGACGAAGTGATTTGGCTATGTCAAAAGGACGAAAAACTGAAAATTCTAAGTGAAAGTATGACAGGGCAATGCGAGAGAGAATGAGAACGAAGAGGAAACTAGAACATGGTGGGAACAGGGGAAAAAGAAGGAGATGATTGTCTACCGTGCCAACCGACCTGACTTGGGGTTGGCCGTAGCAATAGTTTAATAATTTTAAAAAATACCATGACGTGCATGAGAGGGATGGGGCCTACATGGCCAAATCATTGTAAATCATTTGCCAGATAAATTTTAATGAATGGATTTTTTTTTTAAATTGATCCTAATTTTCATAATTCCCTAATCATCATTGTAGATATACCAACTCACACTGAACTCAGAATCTCCTTCAGTTCGGGTCTGTTGACGTCACGGTCGCTAAACAGCTCCGGTGCAGCTGTCCTCATTGTGAAGTACATGTCCAACTTCCTCTTCGTCTTCTCTATGGAGAACTTGCAGCCTCGCAGGAAGGTCATGATCCGCTGGTCGTCTGGAACAAAGAACAAGTTTGATTATGAACGTCGATCTTACAGCCAAACTGTGACGGATCAATTGAAGAGGCAAATGGAAAAGTCCAAATTCGGGCCATTTTGAGTTAGCTATGAAAATGAATAAAAGAAAGGTAAAGCTCAATTTGTGTAAAAGAGAGTTCAGTGCGGAGTCTATTTCTATAAGCTATGAGGGAACACATTTCGATCGTGGAAAAGGAAGCTCAGTCCTTGGACATAATTTGTTTTCCCATGTATAACAGAGAGTGCTAGAGCACTCTGTGCACTTAAAACTGTTTTATTTTTTTGCGATTTGGCTAATCGAGACGTTGAGTAGGTAAAATATGAAGATGAAGATGTCATGTCCATTAAACGTCCATTAAACGTCCATTAAACGTCGTCAAAAAGGGAATCCAGCAAGGTCCAAGTGGGAGGAGAAATTTTCAGTAAGACAGCAGGGAAAGGGACAGGGTCTCTATACGGACTCAATACACAACTACAAGAACAAACACAATTTGAGATAACGGCGGTTATAAATACAACATGATCAGTTCAATCTAGAAAAAGTCCACTCATATGGTTCCGGGTTATTCTTCTCGTCAAACTGGTAGATGTTCGCAGTTTCAATTTCTGCCCGTGTTACAGCCCCCATTTAGGCCATACACTTACCGTCAAACTGGGGCAGATGGGGCTGCATGGCCAGCCAGTCCTTGATTGTTTCAAGGTCGCGCTCTCTTGTGTTCACATCCTCGTTCAACTCGCCTCTGATGCGCAGTTGCATGTCGGGGTTGGGCTGGATCAGCGTCATGGTGGCAACACTGTAAACAACAAACAACCCTCATAATCGTCTGCTCGAATATAACAACCCCGACCCAATCCTGCCCAGGGGTGCTTCCTTATCGTGGTGGACAGGTGTGCGTGCTTTGCTTGCCCCGAGGGCAATGCCGGTAGAAGCGTATGCTTCTGGTAGGGTCACCCTAGCCACACATGTCGAGGGGGAGAAGCCAGACGAAATGCAGTTCATGTCCTCTCCGTTCCCTTTTCCTACCTTTTACATCCTACTTGTCCCTTTTCTCCTAAAACCCCCCGACGTCATAATAATATGATCATAGTTGTCGAGTACGTCGTTCATCAACAAATAAGTTAGTCATGATAATAAACCGATCCAATTGTACACGAGGTATGAATTATATGATTTTATGCAGATGAAGAACACAGGAGAAAAAAGAAAGACAGCATGTTGTATATATAGATCTCTTGGACAGATTAGTAAGAAATGCACAAGTACTTGAATGAGCAAAAAATGAAGGTAGTGGATAAGTATAATGGAACGGTGGGATCGTTGAGTTGGACAGATTTTAAAGAGAATTGAAAGAGACAAGTAGTCTGGAGTAGACCTAGTAGCAGAGCAAGAGTGCATGAAACACGATCAACAGATGATACAGTATTCGTTGGAAATTGCAATGGATGAAGAAAAAAAATCAGAAAAGAGAAAATAATGTAGATCTGTTTCCAACCACTCCATGCAAGGATTAGAAATACAAACATGCAAAGGAAGCTCTTATATCCCAACGAAGTAATGCTCGGTTTCCACGTCTCTTGCCGCGCGGTAGGTTAGCGCATCATCTTGCCGCGCGGCAAAATACATAGGAACTGGGCATAATACAACAATGTTATATTTCATTATTGTAGGTCTTCGTATTGTTAGGTTTTAATTATTTTTCTTATCTTTTCCCGGTTTTATTATTGTTTATATGTTCATTGTTACACTATAGCAGTTGCCCACCGCGGTTTCGATTACGTGGATTTAAGGTGGTACACAACAACAAAAAATCCCCCCCTCCCCCGACCCCAGGCGCGGACTGGCTAGGGATGCCGGGATGCGATCGCATCCCGGGCCCCTGGGCAAATCGGGGCCCTTTGGCAGTCCGGGCCCCCGGGCTGCTACTAGAAAGTTCCTATGATGTAAATACTTCTCTGTACAGGGGCTGATCTAGCCTTGATTTATGGGGGGGGGGGGGGGGGGGGGGCGGTTTCATGGAAGGCGATTGTCAATTATTATAGAGGGGGGCTTAAGTGCATGCTATATATACAAGTTTTGGGGAGTAATGTACATTATGCTTAATTTAATCAATCACATTTTCAAAACCTACTTTACTTCAGTCAATAGTCAATACTGACATTGTCACATTTTGGGTGAAGCAATACCAAAGTTTTCACTAATGTTGACGTAAACGAACAACACACCTCATTTTTTTTTTGATTTTGAGATAATTACGAAAGTTTCAGGGCTGTCATTCGAAAATTACTTAATTTCACACATAGTAGCGATTTGTAAGAGAACCTGAGTATGGCATGCGCATACGTCGGCAGGGGCGGATACAGGCTCGATTAGTTACACAAAGCATAGCAACTAAAGTTCGGTAACTACTCCAAAATAATAATTATTCCAAATTTCCATTTTTTTTGGCCATGGGACGGGCGGTCGCCCGCCCCCCCCCCCTTTATCCGCCCCTGTCTCTGTATATTGCTAAAAAAATCTTAACTCCACTCTATAAGTATTATTTTGAAATTATAATTGAATTTATTGTAATATTTATTGTAAATATTCAATGTAATTAATTGAATATAATGGAAATTATTTTGCTACTGGTAGGGTGGCCTCTGTTGATCGCGCCCTAAAATCGTATTTTAGGCCATAAAATTCAATGCAACCCCAAAAAAAATTGTACGCCTTCGGCGTATTTGCCTCCGGCGGCTGGGGCTTCGCCCCAGACCCCAGCTGCGCCACGCCATCTCATGCGGGCCCCCCAGAAACCCAGCATCCCGGGCCATTTTATCCCAGTCCGTCCCTGCCCCCCTCCCCCCCATAATAGGGGCATAAATACAATCCGTTACACACCGAGGTTTAAAAATTTAAACATTACAAATTACAAACATTTTCTAGGCTTTGATAACATCTAAGACAGCTACAGCAAGAGGAGAGGACAAAGGCTAATCGGGGAGGCGCAATACGGAACCACACCGTGACCTCCGGGTGACCTCGTGACACGTGTCTGTGACGTCATTCGTGCGGGGAAACACAGAATGTCTTGTACGCGGTTTACCCCACGCGGCCGTGCAGAGCAGGTTGATCGAGAGTTGAGCAGGTTTTATGTAACAAGTAACAACTAACAACCGACACAGTGACAGCTTGGGCTTGAATTGCAACAGAGATTACTGACGTTGGAGAAGATAATTCCTTCAAATGGGAAATCGTCTGCGCGTGTCGGGCTGAAGTACAATGTCCCACCGCAAGAGCGCTCTCTTCGAAAAGTCTGAAACCGTATGCAGGAGTGTCAAGTGTCAAGTTAAGTACAGGATTTGTTGCTATGGAATTGTTTTATTACATGCTATTTTCCATAAGAAGAACAAACTCCATAGCAACCATAAACAAACTGTGCATTCCGCCCGAATCCCGCCACAGGGTAACAAAGTTCGTGCGTGCAGAGCTAGCGCTCCTTGCGGTGAGACTTTATACTAGGGGTGAGACGGAAATGTTCGACAAAACTCGCGCAGATGAGATATCTTCCCTTCGTTAGTAATCTGGTTGCACACACATGTAGGCACATGTAGGCACATGTAGGCACATGTAGACACATGTAGGCACATGTAGACACATGTAGGCACCACTCAGTTATAAAACTAATTTTCAATTAAAGGAGGACAAATCTTCCTAATCGTATACTTTTGAATTGTGTGATTCATTACTATTGATAATAATATTGATGATGATTTAGTTTTACACCCAATATTTTCGGGGAGGCACCCAACTGA
This sequence comes from Isoperla grammatica, assembly GCA_945910005.1. Classification (NCBI taxonomy): domain Eukaryota; kingdom Metazoa; phylum Arthropoda; class Insecta; order Plecoptera; family Perlodidae; genus Isoperla; species Isoperla grammatica. The sequence goes on from OX246740.1 coordinate 35,141,226, forward strand.
ACTGATTCCAACTGGACACACATCCCACTCCAGCTAGAGCGATGTCCAGTTGGAGCGATGTCCAGTTGATGGTCCGCCATATTTTGGTGCAACGGCCCTAACCGAGATAACTATATCGTGGGTGGTATGGAGACGAAAAACGTCATGCGAGAGCTATGCCCGAGGCAGGATTTATACCTATAACGCAGAAACCGAGGTTTACTAGACCAACCCCTATACAAATGGCGACTAAAATAATAAGACACGTTTTAGTTTATTAAACTTTGAATGCTCTCCTTCGTAATTTCCTTCTAAATCGTACTTTTCCTATTGACTTTTATAATCAAATACACAACGACAAACACAACAACCGCTAGGGGTATATGTTACTAGCATCGCGCGCAATGGTTTGAAGTTCAACGAGTCTCCGCCAGGGGATTTAGAGGACTTGCCTCCTAGCGAGCCTGACTTTCTAGGTTCACTATTGCTTGAAATCAACATTAACACCCAGCGAAATTAACGTGATTCTGCTGTATTTTTAATTATATTGAGAATCGAAAACTGGGTAAAATTCTTATCAAGTTTGTCCTAAATTCCTATATTTATGTCAATTTTCATTCCTTTCTTTAGATTATGTTCATCAAAATCTATATCAGAAATTAAAACGGATTCACTTAAAAAATTACTCGTCAACCTGCCACAATAACAAACTTTCCTTTCTTAATGAAGTTTGTTGGTCTTGTGGAAACATCTTTACTTCGTTTCATGGAACTCGTATATTAAACTACAAGGTGATGATTTCGTGGGATTTTAATGTTGGTTGTAGCGATGACTCATAACCCTGAGTATGTACAACCATCTAAATGAAGAAATGCGACATATTATTGGTGTTACAGCGCAGACAGCGAGCGAAAGCCCAATTGGTGGATGACTGGCATAAAATATAACGAACAATAAAACTTCTTGTTGTTTTATGCTATATGACTCAAGACGATGAAGCGTGATGGATGAAGACAAAGGAAAACTACAGAGCAACATATTTCCTCTGCGGTATTCGAACCCACGCCTCTCGATAGATGTCACACGGTTTTAGGATCTGCGCCCCATCCGCATGAGCCACCGCGAACGGCTGTGACTTTACAAGTTAGCAGACCAAGGTAACCACTTTTTTATCGCCAATGTTTATGTTATGTCCTATGCGGCCAGACGCGAGACTCTAATTCGGGAGGTCGCCGGTTCGATTCCGGCCACCAGCAATCCTAGCTAAAAGTTTTTTCCCGAAGTTTTCCTCAGTCGTAAAGGCAAATGCTGCGATTTGAGTCATACTCAGTGGCGTCACTAGGGGGTTTTGGGGGGGCCTGCGCCCCTCCAATCGCAATCTGCGCCCCCCCAATAATTTCCTCGTTCAATCAATTTTATTGCTTAAATTTCCAATTTTAAAGCTCTAGCGTGTATCTTTAAAAAATCGAAGATCAAGTCTTTTGATCAACAATACTTACATATATTATAATATTTCGTTAATAATTATGACATGCTAATGGCAATTAATCACGCCTTCATTGATTAAAATATAACCGTTAATCAGCATTTATCTCCTGCATATAATTTATGAAAGGTATTTAATATTATTACATTTTGTACCACAAAGAGTGGTCACTTTATTGACAGATGTTCTTTAGATGGAGTTTTGTGACAAGTCGTATTAGTGGATAGTATAATATATCTAATCTTTTGTAAAGTAATTGAGCAATGACTGACATTGTTATCTTATAAATTAATAATTAAAATACTATAACAAATAAACCGTGACAGTCATAATATTATTTCATGCAATCAGCCTTCTGGTATACTAAAATAGTTGTGTGTGTATAAAATCCTTTTTAGGGCCGCTCTATTATCCTTATGATTCCCTTGCTCAAATCGCTGTAAAGGCTGTTTCAAAGCGCCCGTGTAGCCCGCGCAAGTCCAATCAACTAGTAACTTGCGCCCAGGGGCGGACTGGCAGGTCCCCTGAAAATATCTGACGCTATATAGATTATGAAACAATAGTAAGAAGAGCATAATATGTATCTCATGTCAGTGAAAAGGGACCCATAGAGTTATATAGACCATCTAGAAGTGCTACAAAGATTTCCGCTTTCGTCCTCAGAGCTTACTTTTTTATAGTATAGTTTGAAATATAAAACATGCCAGTGCTGGAAATTTCTTTAATTTAATTTTTTGGGGAGCCTGAATAACGCCGAATGGAACAACGCCGAATCGATCGTGTGTACTGCACTTTCAAGTATAATCCTAACCCAAAAAAAGTAGACCTTGTAACCTGGAACAACGCCGAATCTTATTCTGCGTTAATCCACCGGAACAACGCCGAAAATTTTTCGGCGTTAATCCACCGGAACAACGCCGAATCTTTTTCGGCATTATCATCCGGAAGAACGCCGAATCTTTTTCGGCGTTAATCCACTGGAACAACGCCGAATCTCACAGTGTTGGTTATAATTCTTTAAAAAAAAAATGTTTTTAGGTTCGTCAATACATTCTACTCACTGCACCGTTCAAACCGTGTATTAGAGAGAAAATGATTCGGCGTTTTTCCAGTGGATTTACGCCGAAAAAGATTCGGCGTTGTTCCGGTGGATTTACGCCGAAAAAGATTCGGCGTTGTTCCGGTGGATTAACGTCGAAAATTTTTCGGCGTTGTTCCGGTGGATTTAAGCCGAAAAAGATTCGGCGTTGTTCCGGTGGAATAACGCAGAAAAAGATTCGGCGTTGTTCCAGGTTACAAGTCTACTTTTTTGGGTTAGGATTATAATTGAAAGTGCAGTACACACGATCGATTCGGCGTTGTTCCATTCGGTGTTATTCAGCGTCCCCAATTTTTTTAATTTGTGTCACAGTTCAACATGTTGTTCGACACACCTATCATCATTTATCGATTTTTACACGTGTTTATATGCGTTCGAGACAAATTAATAGGAAACAAGAACCCTCAAGATTTTTACTTGCTAGCTCGCTACTTGAGAGTGACTTTTGATAGTTTGCGAGTAGACTTTGTTATATCTGAAAGTACCATTTTGCCCATTTATAATAGAATAGGCTCATGTAAAAATGAAATAGAGTTTTCAAGTCGTGTGTCATTACAAACCCACTTTCCGTAAAATAGCTGACTGAAAATCAGGTTGATCACGTGTCTATAAGCGTTCAAAATATTAAAAGGCGAACCTTGTGGCAATATCTATCGGCGCCTACTGAAATCCGATCCAGCGCAGCACTAGCCATAAGATTACTTCTCAAATGACAGGATCGAACTCCTATCCTAGACCTATGACGTAAGGAATTATCAGTGTAATATTGACTTTACTTTAATTGTTTTTCATGATAGGATTTCGCCTCAAAATGCGTTTTGCCTTCGCCTTCGGCGACGTTGCCTCCGGCGGCAGGGGCTTCGCCCTCGACCCAGCTGCATACCCAGCTACAACACTCGTTACGAGTACAAATTACACGATGCGAGTGGAGCGAGTGGACAACTAGCAGTTGATATTTGTAGAGGGTTGGGAAACAATTTAGTTTGAAATATACAACTGCCAGTGTTGGGAAAGTTTCTTCATCAATTTCGTTTTTGAAAGTTCACAGTTCAACACGTTGTTCCACATAACTATCATCATGTATCGATTTTTAAACGTGTTTATATGCGTTCTAACAAAATGGTAAGCTGGAAAATTTTCGCCTCCGGCGGCTGGGGCTTCGCCCCAGACCCCTTAAAGCTTCGCCAAGTCCCGGGGCCCCTTTTCCGTACGGGGCCCTTACCCCACCCAGTCCGCCTCTGCTTGCGCCCCCCCAATCCCAGAATCCTAGTGACGCCCCTGGTCATACTAAGGACATTCCCTCCCAACTATGCAAACACCCTAGCATAAAACATACCTAATTAGTCACTAGGGCACTCATTTCTTCAGAACAATTTTAGGCGGTTGTAGCTGGTTGTAAAGTTGCGCCCCCATTCCGTAACCCGGGCGCAAGTTGCAACCGGTTGCAACTAACGTACTGGAATGAGGGCCTTACCATTGCCTACGGGCACATCAGGTAAAGCTGGTGCGCACCCTATAATAGGTATTCCTACGAAAAATTATTGAAATTATTAATTAATTATAGCTAACTTACGTTACGTCTAGCGTCGTAATCCGTCTACCAGTCCGCTCGAGTGGAGGGGGAAACTACACGTCACTGAACACAGACAACACCTCTCCTCGCGAAGGTAAGAGACCGACTGATGCGGAGTCTGGGCCACGGTACAGCGGGACACACTTTCTCTCTCTCGGTCTCGCACACTCACGCAAGACGCGAGATTACTTCCTCGTTACGTCACTCACTTGCCGACTGACTTTCTAATGGCTATTATAGCAAGATCTAAGCGTCGTGACTTATGCGATCTGCGTTCAGCGCTCACATCTATATTATACCTCACTGGCTGCGGGACAATTAAATGGTCATATCGACAGATTGTTCACAAAAATATAATTTTACATTTTTTTTTTTACAATATAGGTACACCTTTAGCCTGAGGTAACCACTAGACCTAGATGTAAAATATATTATGTAATAAAATATTGTGCGATGATATTTTATACCATTTATTATATAGCATCTAGTGTAGGCCTACTGAAAAAGTGCATGTTGATCAAATGTCTGAGAGAAAATACTGTTTTTCTTTTTGTAAACAATTCATAAGAATCATCGTCATCATTGTTGTTTTAATGATTACTTTACTTTTTAAGACAAGTAATATAAATTATGAAAACATCAGATCTCTATATTAATACACATTGTTTGATTGCATCCATTAAAATAATATCGAAACATTAAGTGAATCTCATTGTAATCCGATTTAACCAAAAGAGGCAAGCGAAGGATATTATAGGTATAACTATATGCGGATGCCCTCTTCAAGATAGTTAGAAACAACGACCAAGGATTGTGTGTGGTCTCATCCCCTCTTTTAACTTCTGATGACTGAAAAAATCCCAGTAAATATTTTTCAGTCAGCAGTAAATACACCGGTGACGCGAAATCGAATAATCTCGCTACCAAATTGAGTCGCGTGCCCTACCAGAAATTGTGCAGGAGGGGAAATGCGTAACACCCAGTAAAATAATTCAACGAATCCATTTTAAGTGCAGTGATTTAATGACTGGCTGATACGTAAAACACTTAAAAGAAATCAATGAGTATTGTTTTTAAACTCGAGAATCTTTTAAGAGGATGTGTCACGGTCAATGGGGGAGGGGGGAGGGGGAAGGTAAATGCCCCTCTGCCTCTCCTCCCCCCTCTTTTTCACTGGCACACACGACTGGTGTGATGCAATTATTCTATTTGTTATTCGAACACTTTGGTTTGGAGATTATCTCAATGGCTACTACAACAAAAACGACTTCGACACTAATAAAACAAATATATATTATTCGTATTGATAAGTGAATGAAGCCTCCTTGTTGTTACAATGTAAATAATGGTCCGTACGCATTAAGTTCGATACCTGTCGCTGGCCCCTAAGTAACCTTAACACACTTGTTGGTAAACATTACAACGAGATATGGGTCAGTCCATGATGCCGTAACGAGCGAAGCTGATGGACCGGTCCATGCCTGAGTTACGTGGTTCAATGTTCGGCTCAACATTTCGCGTGCAATCTTGAGCTTTGTTCGTTTGTCCTACACTTTACACTATAACTAGTGTTAGTAGTGTTAGTAGTCCATTGACTTATAATAGTGACTTCGTAACTGGAATTGAATCAACTAACAAATCAATGTACTAATGAAATAGCCACGGAAGAAGGCGGTAGGCAACTATTTTATAGCACTTAAGTTTCAGATTTTGACATTGTTGACTGTTGATGTGTCATTGCTCAGCGATAGGGGCTAAAATGCCCGACAATATTAAAAACTGGAAATGAGAATCGCAGACGCGTATTCCAACCATGTTGCACATTCATATAGCTTATAATCGTTCTGTTTACCCGTGTAAGTCCGAGTAAATATTTTTATGGCGTTCGCTTGTAATTAAAGTTTAATTGAATTACAGGCGAACGCCATACAAATATTTACACTGACTTACACCAGTGTTAAGTGTACGGAACAAAGCTCCCGATGCCCAGCCTATATTTTCAAATTATTCATCACGAAACTTCGGTGGGCGGAAGATGGACTAATTAAAATTATCCCAAAACTTTTTAAAATATTTTGGGCGGGATATTTGATCAACATAATTTTATTAAAAAAAAATAATGTAGGCCTATACTACCAAAGCAAAATTAAAATTTGTGTAACTGACGTAGAGTGTCATTCAGCCAATAACGTGCTAAGTACCTATAACGATTACAAACATCCGCGAAAACTAAGGATATATAAATTATGTCATTATTTTATTCATTGTATATTACATACTATCTCGGTCAAAACCGGTTTTTAAACATGTTACACGACGTATAATGTACTTCCATGTGTAGTAGTATTTCCATGTGTGTAGGCTATCTTCATTTGATACTAGTTTAAATCAGTTTACATCTCGGTCAACATAATTCATAAACATGTTATACGGACAACTACGGATGTAATGCCAAGTACCTCCATCAAGTTCCTTGTTTAACTTAACTCGATACTGTCTTGAATTAATCCATGCTCATCATACACTGATGAAATTTCATAAAATAATAAATTATCTTCTTTGCGTCGTGATTATAGACCTACGGTCGAGGCCGAGTTCTCGAAGACATCCTAGTAGATCCACTCAGAGAAAATATTCCACTTTACAATGGAAAAACCACGACAACTAATTGTTAGGATGGATGTTGCCTCAAAGTATCCACTCTTCTATTCTATATTGTGCCGAGGTCTCGTAGTTCCTAACATCTACTCCAATCAGATCAATAGTTATTATATATTCGACCGTTTATTTGAATTCCGTAAACTCCAAACACAGTGGGCGCAACTAATCATCCTACTGAGTGGAAGATAGACGTTACAACACAGTGGGCGTAACTAATCATCCTACTGAGTGGAAGATAGACGTTACAACACAGTGGGCGTAACTAATCATCCTACTGAGTGGAAGATAGACGTTACAACACAGTGGGCGTAACTAATCATCCTACTGAGTGGAAGATAGACGTTACAACACAGTGGGCGTAACTAATCATCCTACTGAGTGGAAGATAGACGTTACAACACAGTGGGCGTAACTAATCAACCTACTGAGTGGAAGATAGACGTTACAACACAGTGGGCGCAACTAATCATCCTACTGAGTGGAAGATAGACGTTACAACACAGTGGGCGCAACTAATCATCCAACTGAGTGGAAGATAGACGTTACAACACAGTGGGCGTAACTAATCATCCTACTGAGTGGAAGATAGACGTTACAACACAGTGGGCGTAACTAATCATCCTACTGAGTGGAAGATGGACGTTACAACACAGTGGGCGTAACTAATCATCCTACTGAGTGGAAGATAGACGTTACAACACAGTGGGCGTAACTAATCATCCTACTGAGTGGAAGATAGACGTTACAACACAGTGGGCGCAACTAATCATCCTACTGAGTGGAAGATAGACGTTACAACACAGTGGGCGCAACTAATCATCCTACTGAGTGGAAGATAGACGTTACAACACAGAGGGCGCAACTAATCATCCTACTGAGTGGAAGATAGACGTTACAACACAGTGGGCGTAACTAATCATCCTACTGAGTGGAAGATAGACGTTACAACACAGTGGGCGCAACTAATCATCCTACTGAGTGGAAGATAGACGTTACAACACAGTGGGCGTAACTAATCATCCTTCTGAGTGGAAGATAGACGTTACAACACAGTGGGCGCAACTAATCATCCTACTGAGTGGAAGAGAGACGTTACAACACAGTGGGCGCAACTAATCATCCTACTGAGTGGAAGATAGACGTTACAACACAGTGGGCGCAACTAATCATCCTACTGAGTGGAAGATAGACGTTACAACACAGTGGGCGCAACTAATCATCCTACTGAGTGGAAGATAGACGTTACAACACAGTGGGCGCAACTAATCATCCTACTGAGTGGAAGATAGACGTTACAACACAGTGGGCGCAACTAATCATCCTACTGAGTGGAAGAGACGTTACAACACAGTGGGCGCAACTAATCATCCTACTGAGTGGAAGATAGACGTTACAACACAGTGGGCGTAACTAATCATCCTACTGAGTGGAAGATAGACGTTACAACACAGTGGGCGTAACTAATCATCCTACTGAGTGGAAGATAGACGTTACAACACAGTGGGCGTAACTAATCATCCTACTGAGTGGAAGATAGACGTTACAACACAGTGGGCGCAACTAATCATCCTACTGAGTGGAAGATAGACGTTACAACACAGTGGGCGCAACTAATCATCCTACTGAGTGGAAGACAGACGTTACAACACAGTGGGCGTAACTAATCATCCTACTGAGTGGAAGATAGACGTTACAACACAGTGGGCGTAACTAATCATCCTACTGAGTGGAAGAGAATGTTACAACACAGTGGGCGCAACTAATCATCCTACTGAGTGGAAGATAGACGTTACAACACAGTGGGCGTAACTAATCATCCTACTGAGTGGAAGACAGACGTTACAACACAGTGGGCGTAACTAATCATCCTACTGAGTGGAAGATAGACGTTACAACACAGTGGGCGCAACTAATCATCCTACTGAGTGGAAGAGACGTTACAACACAGTGGGCGCAACTAATCATCCTACTGAGTGGAAGATAGACGTTACAACACAGTGGGCGTAACTAATCATCCTACTGAGTGGAAGATAGACGTTACAACACAGTGGGCGTAACTAATCATCCTACTGAGTGGAAGATAGACGTTACAACACAGTGGGCGCAACTAATCATCCTACTGAGTGGAAGATAGACGTTACAACACAGTGGGCGCAACTAATCATCCTACTGAGTGGAAGATAGACGTTACAACACAGTGGGCGCAACTAATCATCCTACTGAGTGGAAGAGACGTTACAACACAGTGGGCGCAACTAATCATCCTACTGAGTGGAAGATAGACGTTACAACACAGTGGGCGCAACTAATCATCCTACTGAGTGGAAGATAGACGTAACAACACAGTGGGCGCAACTAATCATCCTACTGAGTGGAAGATAGACGTTACAACACAGTGGGCGCAACTAATCATCCTACTGAGTGGAAGATAGACGTTACAACACAGTGGGCGCAACTAATCATCCTACTGAGTGGAAGATAGACGTTACAACACAGTGGGCGCAACTAATCATCCTACTGAGTGGAAGATAGACGTTACAACACAGTGGGCGCAACTAATCATCCTACTGAGTGGAAGATAGACGTTACAACACAGTGGGCGCAACTAATCATCCTACTGAGTGGAAGAGACGTTACAACACAGTGGGCGCAACTAATCATCCTACTGAGTGGAAGATAGACGTTACAACACAGTGGGCGTAACTAATCATCCTACTGAGTGGAAGAGACGTTACAACACAGTGGGCGCAACTAATCATCCTACTGAGTGGAAGATAGACGTTACAACACAGTGGGCGCAACTAATCATCCTACTGAGTGGAAGAGACGTTACAACACAGTGGGCGCAACTAATCATCCTACTGAGTGGAAGATAGACGTTACAACACAGTGGGCGCAACTAATCATCCTACTGAGTGGAAGAGACGTTACAACACAGTGGGCGCAACTAATCATCCTACTGAGTGGAAGATAGACGTTACAACACAGTGGGCGTAACTAATCATCCTACTGAGTGGAAGAGACGTTACAACACAGTGGGCGCAACTAATCATCCTACTGAGTGGAAGATAGACGTTACAACACAGTGGGCGCAACTAATCATCCTACTGAGTGGAAGAGACGTTACAACACAGTGGGCGCAACTAATCATCCTACTGAGTGGAAGAGACGTTACAACACAGTGGGCGCAACTAATCATCCTACTGAGTGGAAGATAGACGTTACAACACAGTGGGCGCAACTAATCATCCTACTGAGTGGAAGAGACGTTACAACACAGTGGGCGCAACTAATCATCCTACTGAGTGGAAGAGACGTTACGACACAGTGGGCGCAACTAATCATCCTACTGAGTGGAAGAGACGTCACAACACAGTGGGCGCAACTAATCATCCTACTGAGTGGAAGAGACGTTACGACACAGTGGGCGCAACTAATCATCCTACTGAGTGGAAGAGACGTTACGACACAGTGGGCGCAACTAATCATCCTACTGAGTGGAAGAGACGTTACAACACAGTGGGCGCAACTAATCATCCTACTGAGTGGAAGATAGACGTTACAACACAGTGGTCGCAACTAATTATCCTACTGAGTGGAAGAGACGTTACGACACAGTGGGCGCAACTAATCATCCTACTGAGTGGAAGAGACGTTACAACACAGTGGGCGCAACTAATCATCCTACTGAGTGGAAGAGACGTTACAACACAGTGGGCGCAACTAATCATCCTACTGAGTGGAAGAGACGTTACAACACAGTGGGTGCAACTAATCATCCTACTGAGTGGAAGAGACGTTACAACACAGTGGGCGCAACTAATCATCCTACTGAGTGGAAGAGACGTTACAACACAGTGGGCGCAACTAATCATCCTACTGAGTGGAAGAGACGTTACGACCCAGTGGGCGCAACTAATCTTCCTACTGAGTGGAAGATAGACGTTACAACACAGTGGGCGCAACTAATCATCCTACTGAGTGGAAGAGACGTTACAACACAGTGGGCGCAACTAATCATCCTACTGAGTGGAAGAGACGTTACAACACAGTGGGCGCAACTAATCATCCTACTGAGTGGAAGAGACGTTACAACACTGTGGGCGTAACTAATCATCCTACTGAGTGGAAGAGACGATACAACACAGTGGGCGTAACTAATCATCCGACTGAGTGGAAGAGACGTACAACACAGTGGGCGCAACTAATCATCCTACTGAGTGGAAGAGACGTTACAACACAGTGGGCGCAACTAATCATCCTACTGAGTGGAAGAGACGTTACAACACAGTGAGCGCAACTAATCATCCTACTGAGTGGAAGAGACGTTACAACACAGTGGGCGCAACTAATCATCCTACTGAGTGGAAGAGACGTTACAACACAGTGGGCGCAACTAATCATCCTACTGAGTGGAAGATAGACGTTACAACACAGTGGGCGTAACTAATCATCCTACTGAGTGGAAGATAGACGTTACAACACAGTGGGCGCAACTAATCATCCTACTGAGTGGAAGAGACGTTACAACACAGTGGGCGCAACTTATCATCCTACTGAGTGGAAGAGACGTTACAACACAGTGGGCGAAACTAATCATCCTACTGAGTGGAAGATAGACGTTACAACACAGTGGGCGCAACTAATCATCCTACTGAGTGGAAGATAGACGTTACAACACAGTGGGCGCAACTAATCATCCTACTGAGTGGAAGAGACGTTACAACACAGTGGGCGCAACTAATCATCCTACTGAGTGGAAGAGACGTTACAACACAGTGGGCGCAACTTATCATCCTACTGAGTGGAAGAGACGTTACAACACAGTGGGCGCAACTAATCATCATACTGAGTAGAAGAGACGTTACAACACAGCGGGCGCAACTTATCATCCTACTGAGTGGAAGATAGACGTTACAACACAGTGGGCGCAACTAATCATCCTACTGAGTGGAAGATAGACGTTACAACACAGTGGGCGCAACTAATCATCCTACTGAGTGGAAGAGACGTAACAACACAGTGGGCGCAACTAATCATCCTACTGAGTGGAAGAGACGTTACAACACAGTGGGCGCAACTTATCATCCTACTGAGTGGAAGAGACGTTACAACACAGTGGGCGTAACTAATCATCCTACTGAGTGGAAGAGACGTTACAACACAGTGGGCGCAACTAATCATCCTATTGAGTAGAAGAGACGTTACAACACAGTGGGCGCAACTTATCATCCTACTGAGTGGAAGATAGACGTTACAACACAGTGGGCGCAACTAATCATCCTACTGAGTGGAAGATAGACGTTACAACACAGTGGGCGCAACTAATCATCCTACTGAGTGGAAGAGACGTTACAACACAGTGGGCGCAACTAATCATCCTACTGAGTGGAAGAGACGTTACAACACAGTGGGCGCAACTTATCATCCTACTGAGTGGAAGAGACGTTACAACACAGTGGGCGTAACTAATCATCCTACTGAGTGGAAGATAGACGTTACAACACAGTGGGCGTAACTAATCATCCTACTGAGTGGAAGATAGACGTTACAACACAGTGGGCGTAACTAATCATCCTACTGAGTGGAAGATAGACGTTACAACACAGTGGGCGCAACTAATCATCCTACTGAGTGGAAGATAGACGTTACAACACAGTGGGCGCAACTAATCATCCTACTGAGTGGAAGAGACGTTACAACACAGTGGGCGCAACTAATCATCCTACTGAGTGGAAGATAGACGTTACAACACAGTGGGCGCAACTAATCATCCTACTGAGTGGAAGATAGACGTAACAACACAGTGGGCGCAACTAATCATCCTACTGAGTGGAAGATAGACGTTACAACACAGTGGGCGCAACTAATCATCCTACTGAGTGGAAGATAGACGTTACAACACAGTGGGCGCAACTAATCATCCTACTGAGTGGAAGATAGACGTTACAACACAGTGGGCGCAACTAATCATCCTACTGAGTGGAAGATAGACGTTACAACACAGTGGGCGCAACTAATCATCCTACTGAGTGGAAGATAGACGTTACAACACAGTGGGCGCAACTAATCATCCTACTGAGTGGAAGAGACGTTACAACACAGTGGGCGCAACTAATCATCCTACTGAGTGGAAGATAGACGTTACAACACAGTGTGCGTAACTAATCATCCTACTGAGTGGAAGAGACGTTACAACACAGTGGGCGCAACTAATCATCCTACTGAGTGGAAGATAGACGTTACAACACAGTGGGCGCAACTAATCATCCTACTGAGTGGAAGAGACGTTACAACACAGTGGGCGCAACTAATCATCCTACTGAGTGGAAGATAGACGTTACAACACAGTGGGCGCAACTAATCATCCTACTGAGTGGAAGAGACGTTACAACACAGTGGGCGCAACTAATCATCCTACTGAGTGGAAGATAGACGTTACAACACAGTGGGCGTAACTAATCATCCTACTGAGTGGAAGAGACGTTACAACACAGTGGGCGCAACTAATCATCCTACTGAGTGGAAGATAGACGTTACAACACAGTGGGCGCAACTAATCATCCTACTGAGTGGAAGAGACGTTACAACACAGTGGGCGCAACTAATCATCCTACTGAGTGGAAGAGACGTTACAACACAGTGGGCGCAACTAATCATCCTACTGAGTGGAAGATAGACGTTACAACACAGTGGGCGCAACTAATCATCCTACTGAGTGGAAGAGACGTTACAACACAGTGGGCGCAACTAATCATCCTACTGAGTGGAAGAGACGTTACGACACAGTGGGCGCAACTAATCATCCTACTGAGTGGAAGAGACGTCACAACACAGTGGGCGCAACTAATCATCCTACTGAGTGGAAGAGACGTTACGACACAGTGGGCGCAACTAATCATCCTACTGAGTGGAAGAGACGTTACGACACAGTGGGCGCAACTAATCATCCTACTGAGTGGAAGAGACGTTACAACACAGTGGGCGCAACTAATCATCCTACTGAGTGGAAGATAGACGTTACAACACAGTGGTCGCAACTAATTATCCTACTGAGTGGAAGAGACGTTACGACACAGTGGGCGCAACTAATCATCCTACTGAGTGGAAGAGACGTTACAACACAGTGGGCGCAACTAATCATCCTACTGAGTGGAAGAGACGTTACAACACAGTGGGCGCAACTAATCATCCTACTGAGTGGAAGAGACGTTACAACACAGTGGGTGCAACTAATCATCCTACTGAGTGGAAGAGACGTTACAACACAGTGGGCGCAACTAATCATCCTACTAAGTGGAAGAGACGTTACAACACAGTGGGCGCAACTAATCATCCTACTGAGTGGAAGAGACGTTACGACCCAGTGGGCGCAACTAATCTTCCTACTGAGTGGAAGATAGACGTTACAACACAGTGGGCGCAACTAATCATCCTACTGAGTGGAAGAGACGTTACAACACAGTGGGCGCAACTAATCATCCTACTGAGTGGAAGAGACGTTACAACACAGTGGGCGCAACTAATCATCCTACTGAGTGGAAGAGACGTTACAACACTGTGGGCGTAACTAATCATCCTACTGAGTGGAAGAGACGATACAACACAGTGGGCGTAACTAATCATCCGACTGAGTGGAAGAGACGTACAACACAGTGGGCGCAACTAATCATCCTACTGAGTGGAAGAGACGTTACAACACAGTGGGCGCAACTAATCATCCTACTGAGTGGAAGAGACGTTACAACACAGTGAGCGCAACTAATCATCCTACTGAGTGGAAGAGACGTTACAACACAGTGGGCGCAACTAATCATCCTACTGAGTGGAAGAGACGTTACAACACAGTGGGCGCAACTAATCATCCTACTGAGTGGAAGATAGACGTTACAACACAGTGGGCGTAACTAATCATCCTACTGAGTGGAAGATAGACGTTACAACACAGTGGGCGCAACTAATCATCCTACTGAGTGGAAGAGACGTTACAACACAGTGGGCGCAACTTATCATCCTACTGAGTGGAAGAGACGTTACAACACAGTGGGCGAAACTAATCATCCTACTGAGTGGAAGATAGACGTTACAACACAGTGGGCGCAACTAATCATCCTACTGAGTGGAAGATAGACGTTACAACACAGTGGGCGCAACTAATCATCCTACTGAGTGGAAGAGACGTTACAACACAGTGGGCGCAACTAATCATCCTACTGAGTGGAAGAGACGTTACAACACAGTGGGCGCAACTTATCATCCTACTGAGTGGAAGAGACGTTACAACACAGTGGGCGCAACTAATCATCATACTGAGTAGAAGAGACGTTACAACACAGCGGGCGCAACTTATCATCCTACTGAGTGGAAGATAGACGTTACAACACAGTGGGCGCAACTAATCATCCTACTGAGTGGAAGATAGACGTTACAACACAGTGGGCGCAACTAATCATCCTACTGAGTGGAAGAGACGTAACAACACAGTGGGCGCAACTAATCATCCTACTGAGTGGAAGAGACGTTACAACACAGTGGGCGCAACTTATCATCCTACTGAGTGGAAGAGACGTTACAACACAGTGGGCGTAACTAATCATCCTACTGAGTGGAAGAGACGTTACAACACAGTGGGCGCAACTAATCATCCTATTGAGTAGAAGAGACGTTACAACACAGTGGGCGCAACTTATCATCCTACTGAGTGGAAGATAGACGTTACAACACAGTGGGCGCAACTAATCATCCTACTGAGTGGAAGATAGACGTTACAACACAGTGGGCGCAACTAATCATCCTACTGAGTGGAAGAGACGTTACAACACAGTGGGCGCAACTAATCATCCTACTGAGTGGAAGAGACGTTACAACACAGTGGGCGCAACTTATCATCCTACTGAGTGGAAGAGACGTTACAACACAGTGGGCGTAACTAATCATCCTACTGAGTGGAAGAGACGTTACAACACAGTGGGTGCAACTAATCATCCTACTGAGTGGAAGACAGACGTTACAACACAGTGGGCGCAACTAATCATCCTACTGAGTGGAAGACAGACGTTACAAGACAGTGGGCGCAACTAATCATCCTACTGAGTGGAAGATAGACGTAACAACACAGTGGGCGTAACTAATCATCCTACTGAGTGGAAGATAGACGTTACAACACAGTGGGCGCAACTAATCATCCTACTGAGTGGAAGATAGACGTTACAACACAGTGGGCGCAACTAATCATCCTACTGAGTGGAAGATAGACGTTACAACACAGTGGGCGCAACTAATCATCCTACTGAGTGGAAGAGACGTTACAACACAGTGGGCGCAACTAATCATCCTACTGAGTGGGAGATAGACGTTACAACACAGTGGGCGCAACTAATCATCCTACTGAGTGGAAGATAGACGTTACACCACAGTGGGCGCAACTAATCATCCTACTGAGTGGAAGATAGACGTTACAACACAGTGGGCGCAACTAATCATCCTACTGAGTGGAAGATAGACGTTACAACACAGTGGGCGCAACTAATCATCCTACTGAGTGGAAGATAGACGTTACAACACAGTGGGCGCAACTAATCATCCTACTGAGTGGAAGATAGACGTTACAACACAGTGGGCGCAACTAATCATCCTACTGAGTGGAAGATAGACGTTACAACACAGTGGGCGCAACTTATCATCCTACTGAGTGGAAGATAGACGTTACAACACAGTGGGCGCAACTAATCATCCTACTGAGTGGAAGATAGACGTTACAACACAGTGGGCGCAACTAATCATCCTACTGAGTGGAAGATAGACGTTACAACACAGTGGGCGCAACTAATCATCCTACTGAGTGGAAGACAGACGTTACAACACAGTGGGCGTAACTAATCATCCTACTGAGTGGAAGAGACGTTACAACACAGTGGGCGCAACTAATCATCCTACTGAGTGGAAGAGACGTTACAACACAGTGGGCGCAACTAATCATCCTACTGAGTGGAAGAGACGTTACAACACAGTGGGCGCAACTAATCATCCTACTGAGTGGAAGAGACGTTACAACACAGTGGGCGCAACTAATCATCCTACTGAGTGGAAGAGACGTAACAACACAGTGGGCGCCACTAATCATCCTACTGAGTGGAAGAGACGTTACAACACAGTGGGCGCAACTAATCATCCTACTGAGTGGAAGAGACGTTACAACACAGTGGGCGCAACTAATCATCCTACTGAGTGGAAGAGTGGTTACAACACAGTGGGCGCAACTAATCATCCTACTGAGTGGAAGAGACGTTACAACACAGTGGGCGCAACTAATCATCCTACTGAGTGGAAGAGACGTTACAACACAGTGGGCGCAACTAATCATCCTACTGAGTGGAAGAGACGTTACAACACAGTGGGCGCAACTAATCATCCTACTGAGTGGAAAAGACGTTACAACACAGTGGGCGCAACTAATCATCCTACTGAGTGGAAGAGACGTTACAACACAGTGGGCGCAACTAATCATCCTACTGAGTGGAAGAGACGTTACAACACAGTGGGCGCAACTAATCATCCTACTGAGTGGAAGAGACGTTACAACACAGTGGGCGCAACTAATCATCCTACTGAGTGGAAGAGACGTTACAACACAGTGGGCGCAACTAATCATCCTACTGAGTGGAAGAGACGTTACAACACAGTGGGCGCAACTAATCATCCTACTGAGTGGAAGAGACGTTACAACACAGTGGGCGCAACTAATCATCCTACTGAGTGGAAGAGACGTTACAACACAGTGGGCGCAACTAATCATCCTACTGAGTGGAAGAGACGTTACAACACAGTGGGCGTAACTAATCATCCTACTGAGTGGAAGAGACGTTACAACACAGTGGGCGCAACTAATCATCCTACTGAGTGGAAGATAGACGTTACAACACAGTGGGCGCAACTAATCATCCTACTGAGTGGAAGAGACGTTACAACACAGTGGGCGCAACTAATCATCCTACTGAGTGGAAGAGACGTTACAACACAGTGGGCGCAACTAATCATCCTACTGAGTGGAAGAGACGTTACAACACAGTGGGCGCAACTAATCATCCTACTGAGTGGAAGAGACGTTAAAACACAGTGGGCGCAACTAATCATCCTACTGAGTGGAAGAGACGTTACAACACAGTGGGCGCAACTAATCATCCTACTGAGTGGAAGAGACGTTACAACACAGTGGGCGCAACTTATCATCCTACTGAGTGGAAGATAGACGTTACAACACAGTGGGCGCAACTAATCATCCTACTGAGTGGAAGAGACGTTACAACACAGTGGGCGCAACTAATCATCCTACTGAGTGGAAGAGACGTTACAACACAGTGGGCGCAACTTATCATCCTACTGAGTGGAAGATAGACGTTACAACACAGTGGGCGCCACTAATCATCCTACTGAGTGGAAGATAGACGTTACAACACAGAGGGCGCAACTTATCATCCTACTGAGTGGAAGATAGACGTTACAACACAGTGGGCGCAACTAATCATCCTACTGAGTGGAAGATAGACGTTACAACACAGTGGGCGCAACTAATCATCCTACTGAGTGGAAGAGACGTTACAACACAGTGGGCGCAACTTATCATCCTACTGAGTTGAAGATAGACGTTACAACACAGTGGGCGCAACTAATCATCCTACTGAGTGGAAGAGACGTTACAACACAGTGGGCGCAACTAATCATCTTACTGAGTGGAAGAGACGTTACAACACAGTGGGCGCAACTAATCATCCTACTGAGTGGAAGAGACGTTACAACACAGTGGGCGCAACTAATCATCCTACTGAGTGGAAGAGACGTTACAACACAGTGGGCGCAACTAATCATCCTACTGAGTGGAAGAGACGTTACAACACAGTGGGCGCAACTAATCATCCTACTGAGTGGAAGAGACGTTACAACACAGTGGGCGCAACTAATCATCCTACTGAGTGGAAGAGACGTTACAACACAGTGGGCGCAACTAATCATCCTACTGAGTGGAAGATAGACGTTACAATACAGTGGGCGCAACTAATCATCCTACTGAGTGGAAGAGACGTTACAACACAGTGGGCGCAACTAATCATCCTACTGAGTGGAAGAGACGTTACAACACAGTGGGCGCAACTAATCATCCTACTGAGTGGAAGAGACGTTACAACACAGTGGGCGCAACTAATCATCCTACTGAGTGGAAGAGACGTTACAACACAGTGGGCGCAACTAATCATCCTACTGAGTGGAAGAGACGTTACAACACAGTGGGCGCAACTTATCATCCTACTGAGTGCAAGATAGACGTAACAACACAGTGGGCGCAACTAATCATCCTACTGAGTGGAAGACAGACGTTACAACACAGTGGGCGCAACTAATCATCCTACTGAGTGGAAGAGACGTTACAACACAGTGGGCGCAACTAATCATCCTACTGAGTGGAAGACAGACGTTACAACACAGTGGGCGCAACTAATCATCCTACTGAGTGGAAGAGACGTTACAACACAGTTGGCGCAACTAATCATCCTACTGAGTGGAAGATAGACGTTACAACACAGTGGGCGCAACTAATCATCCTACTGAGTGGAAGATAGACGTTACAACACAGTTGGCGCAACTAATTATCCTACTGAGTGGAAGATAGACGTTACAACACAGTGGGCGCAACTAATCATCGTACTGAGTGGAAGAGACGTTACAACACAGTGGGCGCAACTAATCATCCTACTGAGTGGAAGATAGACGTTACAACACAGTGGGCGCAACTAATCATCCTACTGAGTGGAAGAGACGTTACAACACAGTGGGCGCAACTAATCATCTTACTGAGTGGAAGAGACGTTACAACACAGTGGGCGCAACTAATCATCCTACTGAGTGGAAGAGACGTTACAACACAGTGGGCGCAACTAATCATCCTACTGAGTGGAAGAGACGTTACAACACAGTGGGCGTAACTAATCATCCTACTGAGTGGAAGAGACGTTACAACACAGTGGGCGCAACTAATCATCCTACTGAGTGGAAGATAGACGTTACAACACAGTGGGCGCAACTAATCATCCTACTGAGTGGAAGAGACGTTACAACACAGTGGGCGCAACTAATCATCCTACTGAGTGGAAGAGACGTTACAACACAGTGGGCGCAACTAATCATCCTACTGAGTGGAAGAGACGTTACAACACAGTGGGCGCAACTAATCATCCTACTGAGTGGAAGAGACGTTACAACACAGTGGGCGCAACTAATCATCCTACTGAGTGGAAGAGACGTTACAACACAGTGGGCGCAACTAATCATCCTACTGAGTGGAAGAGACGTTACAACACAGTGGGCGCAACTTATCATCCTACTGAGTGGAAGATAGACGTTACAACACAGTGGGCGCAACTAATCATCCTACTGAGTGGAAGAGACGTTACAACACAGTGGGCGCAACTAATCATCCTACTGAGTGGAAGAGACGTTACAACACAGTGGGCGCAACTTATCATCCTACTGAGTGGAAGATAGACGTTACAACACAGTGGGCGCCACTAATCATCCTACTGAGTGGAAGATAGACGTTACAACACAGAGGGCGCAACTTATCATCCTACTGAGTGGAAGATAGACGTTACAACACAGTGGGCGCAACTAATCATCCTACTGAGTGGAAGATAGACGTTACAACACAGTGGGCGCAACTAATCATCCTACTGAGTGGAAGAGACGTTACAACACAGTGGGCGCAACTTATCATCCTACTGAGTGGAAGATAGACGTTACAACACAGTGGGCGCAACTAATCATCCTACTGAGTGGAAGAGACGTTACAACACAGTGGGCGCAACTAATCATCTTACTGAGTGGAAGAGACGTTACAACACAGTGGGCGCAACTAATCATCCTACTGAGTGGAAGAGACGTTACAACACAGTGGGCGCAACTAATCATCCTACTGAGTGGAAGAGACGTTACAACACAGTGGGCGCAACTAATCATCCTACTGAGTGGAAGAGACGTTACAACACAGTGGGCGCAACTAATCATCCTACTGAGTGGAAGAGACGTTACAACACAGTGGGCGCAACTAATCATCCTACTGAGTGGAAGAGACGTTACAACACAGTGGGCGCAACTAATCATCCTACTGAGTGGAAGATAGACGTTACAATACAGTGGGCGCAACTAATCATCCTACTGAGTGGAAGAGACGTTACAACACAGTGGGCGCAACTAATCATCCTACTGAGTGGAAGAGACGTTACAACACAGTGGGCGCAACTAATCATCCTACTGAGTGGAAGAGACGTTACAACACAGTGGGCGCAACTAATCATCCTACTGAGTGGAAGAGACGTTACAACACAGTGGGCGCAACTAATCATCCTACTGAGTGGAAGAGACGTTACAACACAGTGGGCGCAACTAATCATCCTACTGAGTGCAAGATAGACGTTACAACACAGTGGGCGCAACTAATCATCCTACTGAGTGGAAGACAGACGTTACAACACAGTGGGCGCAACTAATCATCCTACTGAGTGGAAGAGACGTTACAACACAGTGGGCGCAACTAATTATCCTACTGAGTGGAAGATAGACGTTACAACACAGTGGGCGCAACTAATCATCCTACTGAGTGGAAGAGACGTTACAACACAGTGGGCGCAACTAATCATCCTACTGAGTGGAAGACAGACGTTACAACACAGTGGGCGCAACTAATCATCCTACTGAGTGGAAGAGACGTTACAACACAGTTAGCGCAACTAATCATCCTACTGAGTGGAAGATAGACGTTACAACACAGTGGGCGCAACTAATCATCCTACTGAGTGGAAGATAGACGTTACAACACAGTTGGCGCAACTAATTATCCTACTGAGTGGAAGATAGACGTTACAACACAGTGGGCGCAACTAATCATCGTACTGAGTGGAAGAGACGTTACAACACAGTGGGCGCAACTAATCATCCTACTGAGTGAAAGATAGACGTTACAACACAGTGGGCGCAACTAATCATCCTACTGAGTGGAAGAGACGTTACAACACAGTGGGCGCAACTAATCATCCTACTGAGTGTAAGAGACAATACAACACAGTGGGCGCAACTAATCATCCTACTGAGTGGAAGAGACGTTACAACACAGTGGGCGCAACTAATCATCCTACTGAGTGGAAGAGACGTTACAACACAGTGGGCGCAACTAATCATCCTACTGAGTGGAAGAGACGTTACAACACAGTGGGCGCAACTAATCATCCTACTGAGTGGAAGAGACGTTACAACACAGTGGGCGCAACTAATCATCCTACTGAGTGGAAGATAGACGTTACAACACAGTGGGCGCAACTAATCATCCTACTGAGTGGAAGAGACGTTACAACACAGTGGGCGCAACTAATCATCCTACTGAGTGGAAGACAGACGTTACAACACAGTGGGCGCAACTCATCATCCTACTGAGTGGAAGAGACGTTACAACACAGTGGGCGCAACTAATCATCCTACTGAGTGGAAGAGACGTTACAACACAGTGGGCGCAACTTATCATCCTACTGAGTGGAAGATAGACGTTACAACACAGTGGGCGCAACTAATCATCCTACTGAGTGGAAGAGACGTTACAACACAGTGGGCGCAACTAATCATCCTACTGAGTGGAAGAGACGTTACAACACAGTGGGCGCAACTTATCATCCTACTGAGTGGAAGATAGACGTTACAACACAGTGGGCGCCACTAATCATCCTACTGAGTGGAAGATAGACGTTACATTACAGAGGGCGCAACTTATCATCCTACTGAGTGGAAGATAGACGTTACAACACAGTGGGCGCAACTAATCATCCTACTGAGTGGAAGATAGACGTTACAACACAGTGGGCGCAACTAATCATCCTACTGAGTGGAAGAGACGTTACAACACAGTGGGCGCAACTTATCATCCTACTGAGTGGAAGATAGACGTTACAACACAGTGGGCGCAACTAATCATCCTACTGAGTGGAAGAGACGTTACAACACACTGGGCGCAACTAATCATCTTACTGAGTGGAAGAGACGTTACAACACAGTGGGCGCAACTAATCATCCTACTGAGTGGAAGAGACGTTACAACACAGTGGGCGCAACTAATCATCCTACTGAGTGGAAGATAGACGTTACAATACAGTGGGCGCAACTAATCATCCTACTGAGTGGAAGAGACGTTACAACACAGTGGGCGCAACTAATCATCCTACTGAGTGGAAGAGACGTAACAACACAGTGGGCGCAACTAATCATCCTACTGAGTGGAAGAGACGTTACAACACAGTGGGCGCAACTAATCATCCTACTGAGTGGAAGAGACGTTACAACACAGTGGGCGCAACTAATCATCCTACTGAGTGGAAGAGACGTTACAACACAGTGGGCGCAACTAATCATCCTACTGAGTGGAAGATAGACGTTACAACACAGTGGGCGCAACTAATCATCCTACTGAGTGGAAGACAGACGTTACAACACAGTGGGCGCAACTAATCATCCTACTGAGTGGAAGAGACGTTACAACACAGTGGGCGCAACTAATTATCCTACTGAGTGGAAGATAGACGTTACAACACAGTGGGCGCAACTAATCATCCTACTGAGTGGAAGAGACGTTACAACACAGTGGGCGCAACTAATCATCCTACTGAGTGGAAGACAGACGTTACAACACAGTGGGCGCAACTAATCATCCTACTGAGTGGAAGAGACGTTACAACACAGTTGGCGCAACTAATCATCCTACTGAGTGGAAGAGACGTTACAACACAGTGGGCGCAACTAATCATCCTACTGAGTGGAAGATAGACGTTACAACACAGTGGTCGCAACTAATTATCCTACTGAGTGGAAGAGACGTTACGACACAGTGGGCGCAACTAATCATCCTACTGAGTGGAAGAGACGTTACAACACAGTGGGCGCAACTAATCATCCTACTGAGTGGAAGAGACGTTACAACACAGTGGGCGCAACTAATCATCCTACTGAGTGGAAGAGACGTTACAACACAGTGGGTGCAACTAATCATCCTACTGAGTGGAAGAGACGTTACAACACAGTGGGCGCAACTAATCATCCTACTGAGTGGAAGAGACGTTACAACACAGTGGGCGCAACTAATCATCCTACTGAGTGGAAGAGACGTTACGACCCAGTGGGCGCAACTAATCATCCTACTGAGTGGAAGATAGACGTTACAACACAGTGGGCGCAACTAATCATCCTACTGAGTGGAAGAGACGTTACAACACAGTGGGCGCAACTAATCATCCTACTGAGTGGAAGAGACGTTACAACACAGTGGGCGCAACTAATCATCCTACTGAGTGGAAGAGACGTTACAACACAGTGGGCGTAACTAATCATCCTACTGAGTGGAAGAGACGATACAACACAGTGGGCGTAACTTATCATCCGACTGAGTGGAAGAGACGTTACAACACAGTGGGCGCAACTAATCATCCTACTGAGTGGAAGAGACGTTACAACACAGTGGGCGCAACTAATCATCCTACTGAGTGGAAGAGACGTTACAACACAGTGGGCGCAACTAATCATCCTACTGAGTGGAAGAGACGTTACAACACAGTGGGCGCAACTAATCATCCTACTGAGTGGAAGAGACGTTACAACACAGTGGGCGCAACTAATCATCCTACTGAGTGGAAGATAGACGTTACAACACAGTGGGCGTAACTAATCATCCTACTGAGTGGAAGATAGACGTTACAACACAGTGGGCGCAACTTATCATCCTACTGAGTGGAAGAGACGTTACAACACAGTAGGCGCAACTTATCATCCTACTGAGTGGAAGAGACGTTACAACACAGTGGGCGCAACTAATCATCCTACTGAGTGGAAGATAGACGTTACAACACAGTGGACGCAACTAATCATCCTACTGAGTGGAAGATAGACGTTACAACACAGTGGGCGCAACTAATCATCCTACTGAGTGGAAGAGACGTTACAACACAGTGGGCGCAACTAATCATCCTACTGAGTGGAAGAGACGTTACAACACAGTGGGCGCAACTTATCATCCTACTGAGTGGAAGAGACGTTACAACACAGTGGGCGCAACTAATCATCATACTGAGTAGAAGAGACGTTACAACACAGCGGGCGCAACTTATCATCCTACTGAGTGGAAGATAGACGTTACAACACAGTGGGCGCAACTAATCATCCTACTGAGTGGAAGATAGACGTTACAACACAGTGGGCGCAACTAATCATCCTACTGAGTGGAAGAGACGTTACAACACAGTGGGCGCAACTAATCATCCTACTGAGTGGAAGATAGACGTTACAACACAGTGGGCGCAACTAATCATCCTACTGAGTGGAAGAGACGTTACAACACAGTGGGCGCAACTAATCATCCTACTGAGTGGAAGATAGACGTTACAACACAGTGGGCGCAACTAATCATCCTACTGAGTGGAAGAGACGTTACAACACAGTGGGCGCAACTTATCATCCTACTGAGTGGAAGATAGACGTTACAACACAGTGGGCGCCACTAATCATCCTACTGAGTGGAAGATAGACGTTACATTACAGAGGGCGCAACTTATCATCCTACTGAGTGGAAGATAGACGTTACAACACAGTGGGCGCAACTAATCATCCTACTGAGTGGAAGATAGACGTTACAACACAGTGGGCGCAACTAATCATCCTGCTGAGTGGAAGAGACGTTACAACACAGTGGGCGCAACTTATCATCCTACTGAGTGGAAGATAGACGTTACAACACAGTGGGCGCAACTAATCATCCTACTGAGTGGAAGAGACGTTACAACACACTGGGCGCAACTAATCATCTTACTGAGTGGAAGAGACGTTACAACACAGTGGGCGCAACTAATCATCCTACTGAGTGGAAGAGACGTTACAACACAGTGGGCGCAACTAATCATCCTACTGAGTGGAAGATAGACGTTACAATACAGTGGGCGCAACTAATCATCCTACTGAGTGGAAGAGACGTTACAACACAGTGGGCGCAACTAATCATCCTACTGAGTGGAAGAGACGTTACAACAGAGTGGGCGCAACTAATCATCCTACTGAGTGGAAGAGACGTTACAACACAGTGGGCGCAACTAATCATCCTACTGAGTGGAAGAGACGTTACAACACAGTGGGCGCAACTAATCATCCTACTGAGTGGAAGAGACGTTACAACACAGTGGGCGCAACTAATCATCCTACTGAGTGGAAGATAGACGTTACAACACAGTGGGCGCAACTAATCATCCTACTGAGTGGAAGAGACGTTACAACACAGTGGGCGCAACTAATTATCCTACTGAGTGGAAGATAGACGTTACAACACAGTGGGCGCAACTAATCATCCTACTGAGTGGAAGAGACGTTACAACACAGTGGGCGCAACTAATCATCCTACTGAGTGGAAGACAGACGTTACAACACAGTGGGCGCAACTAATCATCCTACTGAGTGGAAGAGACGTTACAACACAGTTGGCGCAACTAATCATCCTACTGAGTGGAAGATAGACGTTACAACACAGTGGGCGCAACTAATCATCCTACTGAGTGGAAGATAGACGTTACAACACAGTTGGCGCAACTAATTATCCTACTGAGTGGAAGATAGACGTTACAACACAGTGGGCGCAACTAATCATCGTACTGAGTGGAAGAGACGTTACAACACAGTGGGCGCAACTAATCATCCAACTGAGTGGAAGATAGACGTTACTACACAGTGGGCGCAACTAATCATCCTACTGAGTGGAAGAGACGTTACAACACAGTGGGCGCAACTAATCATCCTACTGAGTGTAAGAGACAATACAACACAGTGGGCGCAACTAATCATCCTACTGAGTGGAAGAGACGTTACAACACAGTGGGCGCAACTAATCATCCTACTGAGTGGAAGAGACGTTACAACACAGTGGGCGCAACTAATCATCCTACTGAGTGGAAGAGACGTTACAACACAGTGGGCGCAACTAATCATCCTACTGAGTGGAAGAGACGTTACAACACAGTGGGCGCAACTAATCATCCTTCTGAGTGGAAGATAGACGTTACAACACAGTGGGCGCAACTAATCAT
The DNA here is from genome assembly GCA_945910005.1 of Isoperla grammatica. Classification (NCBI taxonomy): domain Eukaryota; kingdom Metazoa; phylum Arthropoda; class Insecta; order Plecoptera; family Perlodidae; genus Isoperla; species Isoperla grammatica. Next base: position 35,168,171 of record OX246740.1, read on the forward strand.
CCTACTGAGTGGAAGAGACGTTACAACACAGTGGGCGCAACTAATCATCCTACTGAGTGGAAGACAGACGTTACAACACAGTGGGCGCAACTAATCATCCTACTGAGTGGAAGAGACGTTACAACACAGTGGGCGCAACTAATCATCCTACTGAGTGGAAGAGACGTTACAACACAGTGGGCGCAACTAATCATCCTACTGAGTGGAAGATAGACGTTACAACACAGTGGGCGCAACTTATCATCCTACTGAGTGGAAGAGACGTTACAACACAGTGGGCGCAACTAATCATCCTACTGAGTGGAAGATAGACGTTACAACACAGTGGGCGCAACTAATCATCCTACTGAGTGGAAGAGACGTTACAACACAGTGGGCGCAACTAATCATCCTACTGAGTGGAAGAGACGTTACAACACAGTGGGCGCAACTAATCATCCTACTGAGTGGAAGAGACGTTACAACACAGTGGGCGCAACTAATCATCCTACTGAGTGGAAGAGACGTTACAACACAGTGGGCGCAACTAATCATCCTACTGAGTGGAAGAGACGTTACAACACAGTGGGCGCAACTTATCATCCTACTGAGTGGAAGAGACGTTACAACACAGTGGGCGCAACTAATCATCCTACTGAGTGGAAGAGACGTTACAACACAGTGGGCGCAACTAATCATCCTACTGAGTGGAAGAGACGTTACAACACAGTGGGCGCAACTAATCATCCTACTGAGTGGAAGAGACGTTACAACACAGTGGGCGCAACTAATCATCCTACTGAGTGGAAGAGACGTTACAACACAGTGGGCGCAACTAATCATCCTACTGAGTGGAAGAGACGTTACAACACAGTGGGCGCAACTAATCATCCTACTGAGTGGAAGATAGACGTTACAACACAGTGGGCGCAACTAATCATCCTACTGAGTGGAAGAGACGTTACAACACAGTGGGCGCAACTAATCATCCTACTGAGTGGAAGATAGACGTTACAACACAGTGGGCGCAACTAATCATCCTACTGAGTGGAAGAGACGTTACAACACAGTGGGCGCAACTAATCATCCTACTGAGTGGAAGAGACGTTACAACACAGTGGGCGCAACTAATCAACCTACTGAGTGGAAGAGACGTTACAACACAGTGGGCGCAACTAATCATCCTACTGAGTGGAAGATAGACGTTACAACACAGTGGGCGCAACTAATCATCCTACTGAGTGGAAGAGACGTTACAACACAGTGGGCGCAACTAATCATCCTACTGAGTGGAAGATAGACGTTACAACACAGTGGGCGCAACTAATCATCCTACTGAGTGGAAGAGACGTTACAACACAGTGGGCGCAACTAATCATCCTACTGAGTGGAAGATAGACGTTACAACACAGTGGGCGCAACTAATCATCCTACTGAGTGGAAGAGACGTTACAACACAGTGGGCGCAACTAATCATCCTACTGAGTGGAAGAGACGTTACAACACAGTGGGCGCAACTAATCATCCTACTGAGTGGAAGATAGACGTTACAACACAGTGGGCGTAACTAATCATCCTACTGAGTGGAAGAGACGTTACAACACAGTGGGCGCAACTAATCATCCTACTAAATGGAAGATAGACGTTACAACACAGTGGGCGCAACTAATCATCCTACTGAGTGGAAGATAGACGTTACAACACAGTGGGCGCAACTAATCATCCTACTGAGTGGAAGATAGACGTTACAACACAGTGGGCGTAACTAATCATCCTTCTGAGTGGAAGAGACGTTACAACACAGTGGGTGCAACTAATCATCCTACTGATTGGAAGATAGACGTTACAACACAGTGGGCGCAACTAATCATCCTACTGAGTGGAAGATAGACGTTACAACACAGTGGGCGCAACTAATCATCCTACTGAGTGGAAGATAGACGTTACAACACAGTGGGCGCAACTAATCATCCTACTGAGTGGAAGAGACGTTACAACACAGTGGGCGCAACTAATCATCCTACTGAGTGGAAGAGACGTTACAACACAGTGGGCGCAACTAATCATCCTACTGAGTGGAAGAGACGTTACAACACAGTGGGCGCAACTAATCATCCTACTGAGTGGAAGAGACGTTACAACACAGTGGGCGCAACTAATCATCCTACTGAGTGGAAGAGACGTTACAACACAGTGGGCGCAACTAATCATCCTACTGAGTGGAAGAGACGTTACAACACAGTGGGCGCAACTAATCATCCTACTTAGTGGAAGAGACGTTACAACACAGTGGGCGCAACTAATCATCCTACTGAGTGTAAGAGACGTTACAACACAGTGGGCGCAATTAATCATCCTACTGAGTGGAAGAGACGTTACAACACAGTGGGCGCAACTAATCATCCTACTGAGTGGAAGAGACGTTACAACACAGTGGGCGCAACTAATCATCCTACTGAGTGGAAGAGACGTTACAACACAGTGGGCGCAACTAATCATCCTACTGAGTGGAAGATAGACGTTACAACAAAGTGGGCGCAACTAATCATCCTACTGAGTGGAAGAGACGTTACAACACAGTGGGCGCAACTTATCATCCTACTGAGTGGAAGAGACGTTACAACACAGTGGGCGCAACTAATCATCCTACTGAGTGGAAGAGACGTTACAACACAGTGGGCGTAACTAATCATCCTACTGAGTGGAAGATAGACTTTACAACACAGTGGGCGCAACTAATCATCCTACTGAGTGGAAGAGACGTTACAACACAGTGGGCGCAACTAATCATCCTACTGAGTGGAAGAGACGTTACAACACAGTGGGCGCAACTAATCATCCTACTGAGTGGAAGAGACGTTACAACACAGTGGGCGCAACAAATCATCCTACTGAGTGGAAGAGACGTTACAACACAGTGGGCGCAACTAATCATCCTACTGAGTGTAAGAGACGTTACAACACAGTGGGCGCAATTAATCATCCTACTGAGTGGAAGAGACGTTACAACACAGTGGGCGCAACTAATCATCCTACTGAGTGGAAGAGACGTTACAACACAGTGGGCGCAACTAATCATCCTACTGAGTGGAAGAGACGTTACAACACAGTGGGCGCAACTAATCATCCTACTGAGTGGAAGATAGACGTTACAACAAAGTGGGCGCAACTAATCATCCTACTGAGTGGAAGAGACGTTACAACACAGTGGGCGCAACTTATCATCCTACTGAGTGGAAGAGACGTTACAACACAGTGGGCGCAACTAATCATCCTACTGAGTGGAAGAGACGTTACAACACAGTGGGCGTAACTAATCATCCTACTGAGTGGAAGATAGACTTTACAACACAGTGGGCGCAACTAATCATCCTACTGAGTGGAAGAGACGTTACAACACAGTGGGCGCAACTAATCATCCTACTGAGTGGAAGATAGACGTTACAACACAGTGGGCGCAACTAATCATCGTACTGAGTGGAAGAGACGTTACAACACAGTGGGCGCAACTAATCATCCTACTGAGTGGAAGATAGACGTTACAACACAGTGGGCGCAACTAATCATCCTACTGAGTGGAAGAGACGTTACAACACAGTGGGCGCAACTAATCATCCTACTGAGTGTAAGAGACAATACAACACAGTGGGCGCAACTTATCATCCTACTGAGTGGAAGAGACGTTACAACACAGTGGGCGCAACTAATCATCCTACTGAGTGGAAGAGACGTTACAACACAGTGGGCGCAACTAATCATCCTACTGAGTGGAAGAGACGTTACAACACAGTGGGCGCAACTAATCATCCTACTGAGTGGAAGAGACGTTACAACACAGTGGGCGCAACTAATCATCCTACTGAGTGGAAGATAGACGTTACAACACAGTGGGCGCAACTAATCATCCTACTGAGTGGAAGAGACGTTACAACACAGTGGGCGCAACTAATCATCCTACTGAGTGGAAGACAGACGTTACAACACAGTGGGCGCAACTAATCATCCTACTGAGTGGAAGAGACGTTACAACACAGTGGGCGCAACTAATCATCCTACTGAGTGGAAGAGACGTTACAACACAGTGGGCGCAACTTATCATCCTACTGAGTGGAAGATAGACGTTACAACACAGTGGGCGCAACTAATCATCCTACTGAGTGGAAGAGACGTTACAACACAGTGGGCGCAACTAATCATCCTTCTGAGTGGAAGAGACGTTACAACACAGTGGGCGCAACTTATCATCCTACTGAGTGGAAGATAGACGTTACAATACAGTGGGCGCCACTAATCATCCTACTGAGTGGAAGATAGACGTTACAACACAGAGGGCGCAACTTATCATCCTACTGAGTGGAAGATAGACGTTACAACACAGTGGGCGCAACTAATCATCCTACTGAGTGGAAGATAGACGTTACAACACAGTGGGCGCAACTAATCATCCTACTGAGTGGAAGAGACGTTACAACACAGTGGGCGCAACTTATCATCCTACTGAGTGGAAGATAGACGTTACAACACAGTGGGCGCAACTAATCATCCTACTGAGTGGAAGAGACGTTACAACACAGTGGGCGCAACTAATCATCTTACTGAGTGGAAGAGACGTTACAACACAGTGGGCGCAACTAATCATCCTACTGAGTGGAAGAGACGTTACAACACAGTGGGCGCAACTAATCATCCTACTGAGTGGAAGATAGACGTTACAATACAGTGGGCGCAACTAATCATCCTACTGAGTGGAAGAGACGTTACAACACAATGGGCGCAACTAATCATCCTACTGAGTGGAAGAGACGTTACAACACAGTGGGCGCAACTAATCATCCTACTGAGTGGAAGAGACGTTACAACACAGTGGGCGCAACTAATCATCCTACTGAGTGGAAGAGACCTAACAACACAGTGGGCCCAACTAATCATCCTACTGAGTGGAAGAGACGTTACAACACAGTGGGCGCAACTAATCATCCTACTGAGTGGAAGATAGACGTTACAACACAGTGGGCGCAACTAATCATCCTACTGAGTGGAAGACAGACGTTACAACACAGTGGGCGCAACTAATCATCCTACTGAGTGGAAGAGACGTTACAACACAGTGGGCGCAACTAATTATCCTACTGAGTGGAAGATAGACGTTACAACACAGTGGGCGCAACTAATCATCCTACTGAGTGGAAGAGACGTTACAACACAGTGGGCGCAACTAATCATCCTACTGAGTGGAAGACAGACGTTACAACACAGTGGGCGCAACTAATCATCCTACTGAGTGGAAGAGACGTTACAACACAGTTGGCGCAACTAATCATCCTACTGAGTGGAAGATAGACGTTACAACACGGTGGGCGCAACTAATCATCCTACGGAGTGGAAGATAGACGTTACAACACAGTGGGCGCAACTAATCATCCTACTGAGTGGAAGAGACGTTACAACACAGTGGGCGCAACTAATCATCCTACTGAGTGGAAGATAGACGTTACAAGACAGTGGGCGCAACTAATCATCGTACTGAGTGGAAGAGACGTTACAACACAGTGGGCGCTACTAATCATCCAACTGAGTGGAAGATAGACGTTACAACACAGTGGGCGCAACTAATCATCCTACTGAGTGGAAGAGACGTTACAACACAGTGGGCGCAACTAATCATCCTACTGAGTGGAAGAGACGTTACAACACAGTGGGCGCAACTAATCATCCTACTGAGTGGAAGAGACGTTACAACACAGTGGGCGCAACTAATCATCCTACTGAGTGGAAGAGACGTTACAACACAGTGGGCGCAACTAATCATCCTACTGAGTGGAAGAGACGTTACAACACAGTGGGCGCAACTAATCATCCTACTGAGTGGAAGATAGACGTTACAACACAGTGGGCGCAACTAATCATCCTACTGAGTGGAAGAGACGTTACAACACAGTGGGCGCAACTAATCATCCTACTGAGTGGAAGACAGACGTTACAACACAGTGGGCGCAACTAATCATCCTACTGAGTGGAAGAGACGTTACAACACAGTGGGCGCAACTAATCATCCTACTGAGTGGAAGAGACGTTACAACACAGTGGGCGCAACTAATCATCCTCCTGAGTGGAAGATAGACGTTACAACACAGTGGGCGCAACTTATCATCCTACTGAGTGGAAGAGACGTTACAACACAGTAGGCGCAACTAATCATCCTACTGAGTGGAAGATAGACGTTACAACACAGTGGGCGCAACTAATCATCCTACTGAGTGGAATAGACGTTACAACACAGTGGGCGCAACTAATCATCCTACTGAGTGGAAGAGACATTACAACACAGTGGGCGCAACTAATCATCCTACTGAGTGGAAGAGACGTTACAACACAGTGGGCGCAACTAATCATCCTACTGAGTGGAAGAGACGTTACAACACAGTGGGCGCAACTAATCATCCTACTGAGTGGAAGAGACTTTACAACACAGTGGGCGCAACTTATCATCCTACTGAGTGGAAGAGACGTAACAACACAGTGGGCGCAACTAATCATCCTACTGAGTGGAAGAGACGTTACAACACAGTGGGCGCAACTAATCATCCTACTGAGTGGAAGAGACGTTACAACACAGTGGGCGCAACTAATCATCCTACTGAGTGGAAGAGACGTTACAACACAGTGGGCGCAACTAATCATCCTACTGAGTGGAAGAGACGTTACAACACAGTGGGCGCAACTAATCATCCTACTGAGTGGAAGAGACGTTACAACACAGTGGGCGCAACTAATCATCCTACTGAGTGGAAGATAGACGTTACAACACAGTGGGCGCAACTAATCATCCTACTGAGTGGAAGAGACGTTACAACACAGTGGGCGCAACTAATCATCCTACTGAGTGGAAGATAGACGTTACAACACAGTGGGCGCAACTAATCATCCTACTGAGTGGAAGAGACGTTACAACACAGTGGGCGCAACTAATCATCCTACTGAGTGGAAGAGACGTTACAACACAGTGGGCGCAACTAATCAACCTACTGAGTGGAAGAGACGTTACAACACAGTGGGCGCAACTAATCATCCTACTGAGTGGAAGATAGACGTTACAACACAGTGGGCGCAACTAATCATCCTACTGAGTGGAAGAGACGTTACAACACAGTGGGCGCAACTAATCATCCTACTGAGTGGAAGATAGACGTTACAACACAGTGGGCGCAACTAATCATCCTACTGAGTGGAAGAGACGTTACAACACAGTGGGCGCAACTTATCATCCTACTGAGTGGAAGATAGACGTTACAACACAGTGGGCGCAACTTATCATCCTACTGAGTGGAAGAGACGTTACAACACAGTGGGCGCAACTAATCATCCTACTGAGTGGAAGAGACGTTACAACACAGTGGGCGCAACTAATCATCCTACTGAGTGGAAGATAGACGTTACAACACAGTGGGCGTAACTAATCATCCTACTGAGTGGAAGAGACGTTACAACACAGTGGGCGCAACTAATCATCCTACTGAGTGGAAGATAGACGTTACAACACAGTGGGCGCAACTAATCATCCTACTGAGTGGAAGATAGACGTTACAACACAGTGGGCGCAACTAATCATCCTACTGAGTGGAAGATAGACGTTACAACACAGTGGGCGCAACTAATCATCCTACTGAGTGGAAGAGACGTTACAACACAGTGGGCGCAACTAATCATCCTACTGAGTGGAAGAGACGTTACAACACAGTGGGTGCAACTAATCATCCTACTGAGTGGAAGAGACGTTACAACACAGTGGGCGCAACTAATCATCCTACTGAGTGGAAGAGACGTTACAACACAGTGGGCGCAACTAATCATCCTACTGAGTGGAAGAGACGTTACAACACAGTGGGCGCAACTAATCATCCTACTGAGTGGAAGAGACGTTACAACACAGTGGGCGCAACTAATCATCCTACTGAGTGGAAGAGACGTTACAACACAGTGGGCGCAACTAATCATCCTACTGAGTGGAAGATAGACGTTACAACACAGTGGGCGTAACTAATCATCCTACTGAGTGGAAGATAGACGTTACAACACAGTGGGCGTAACTAATCATCCTTCTGAGTGGAAGAGACGTTACAACACAGTGGGCGCAACTAATCATCCTACTGAGTGGAAGATAGACGTTACAACACAGTGGGCGCAACTAATCATCCTACTGAGTGGAAGATAGACGTTACAACACAGTGGGCGCAACTAATCATCCTACTGAGTGGAAGATAGACGTTACAACACAGTGGGCGCAACTAATCATCCTACTGAGTGGAAGAGACGTTACAACACAGTGGGCGCAACTAATCATCCTACTGAGTGGAAGAGACGTTACAACACAGTGGGCGCAACTAATCATCCTACTGAGTGGAAGAGACGTTACAACACAGTGGGCGCAACTAATCATCCTACTGAGTGGAAGAGACGTTACAACACAGTGGGCGCAACTAATCATCCTACTGAGTGGAAGAGACGTTACAACACAGTGGGCGCAACTAATCATCCTTCTGAGTGGAAGATAGACGTTACAACACAGTGGGCGCAACTAATCATCCTACTGAGTGGAAGAGACGTTACAACACAGTGGGCGCAACTAATCATCCTACTGAGTGGAAGACAGACGTTACAACACAGTGGGCGCAACTAATCATCCTACTGAGTGGAAGAGACGTTACAACACAGTGGGCGCAACTAATCATCCTACTGAGTGGAAGAGACGTTACAACACAGTGGGCGCAACTAATCATCCTACTGAGTGGAAGATAGACGTTACAACACAGTGGGCGCAACTTATCATCCTACTGAGTGGAAGAGACGTTACAACACAGTGGGCGCAACTAATCATCCTACTGAGTGGAAGATAGACGTTACAACACAGTGGGCGCAACTAATCATCCTACTGAGTGGAAGAGACGTTACAACACAGTGGGCGCAACTAATCATCCTACTGAGTGGAAGAGACGTTACAACACAGTGGGCGCAACTAATCATCCTACTGAGTGGAAGAGACGTTACAACACAGTGGGCGCAACTAATCATCCTACTGAGTGGAAGAGACGTTACAACACAGTGGGCGCAACTAATCATCCTACTGAGTGGAAGAGACGTTACAACACAGTGGGCGCAACTTATCATCCTACTGAGTGGAAGAGACGTTACAACACAGTGGGCGCAACTAATCATCCTACTGAGTGGAAGAGACGTTACAACACAGTGGGCGCAACTAATCATCCTACTGAGTGGAAGAGACGTTACAACACAGTGGGCGCAACTAATCATCCTACTGAGTGGAAGAGACGTTACAACACAGTGGGCGCAACTAATCATCCTACTGAGTGGAAGAGACGTTACAACACAGTGGGCGCAACTAATCATCCTACTGAGTGGAAGAGACGTTACAACACAGTGGGCGCAACTAATCATCCTACTGAGTGGAAGATAGACGTTACAACACAGTGGGCGCAACTAATCATCCTACTGAGTGGAAGAGACGTTACAACACAGTGGGCGCAACTAATCATCCTACTGAGTGGAAGATAGACGTTACAACACAGTGGGCGCAACTAATCATCCTACTGAGTGGAAGAGACGTTACAACACAGTGGGCGCAACTAATCATCCTACTGAGTGGAAGAGACGTTACAACACAGTGGGCGCAACTAATCAACCTACTGAGTGGAAGAGACGTTACAACACAGTGGGCGCAACTAATCATCCTACTGAGTGGAAGATAGACGTTACAACACAGTGGGCGCAACTAATCATCCTACTGAGTGGAAGAGACGTTACAACACAGTGGGCGCAACTAATCATCCTACTGAGTGGAAGATAGACGTTACAACACAGTGGGCGCAACTAATCATCCTACTGAGTGGAAGAGACGTTACAACACAGTGGGCGCAACTAATCATCCTACTGAGTGGAAGATAGACGTTACAACACAGTGGGCGCAACTAATCATCCTACTGAGTGGAAGAGACGTTACAACACAGTGGGCGCAACTAATCATCCTACTGAGTGGAAGAGACGTTACAACACAGTGGGCGCAACTAATCATCCTACTGAGTGGAAGATAGACGTTACAACACAGTGGGCGTAACTAATCATCCTACTGAGTGGAAGAGACGTTACAACACAGTGGGCGCAACTAATCATCCTACTAAATGGAAGATAGACGTTACAACACAGTGGGCGCAACTAATCATCCTACTGAGTGGAAGATAGACGTTACAACACAGTGGGCGCAACTAATCATCCTACTGAGTGGAAGATAGACGTTACAACACAGTGGGCGTAACTAATCATCCTTCTGAGTGGAAGAGACGTTACAACACAGTGGGCGCAACTAATCATCCTACTGATTGGAAGATAGACGTTACAACACAGTGGGCGCAACTAATCATCCTACTGAGTGGAAGATAGACGTTACAACACAGTGGGCGCAACTAATCATCCTACTGAGTGGAAGATAGACGTTACAACACAGTGGGCGCAACTAATCATCCTACTGAGTGGAAGAGACGTTACAACACAGTGGGCGCAACTAATCATCCTACTGAGTGGAAGAGACGTTACAACACAGTGGGCGCAACTAATCATCCTACTGAGTGGAAGAGACGTTACAACACAGTGGGCGCAACTAATCATCCTACTGAGTGGAAGAGACGTTACAACACAGTGGGCGCAACTAATCATCCTACTGAGTGGAAGAGACGTTACAACACAGTGGGCGCAACTAATCATCCTACTGAGTGGAAGAGACGTTACAACACAGTGGGCGCAACTAATCATCCTACTTAGTGGAAGAGACGTTACAACACAGTGGGCGCAACTAATCATCCTACTGAGTGTAAGAGACGTTACAACACAGTGGGCGCAATTAATCATCCTACTGAGTGGAAGAGACGTTACAACACAGTGGGCGCAACTAATCATCCTACTGAGTGGAAGAGACGTTACAACACAGTGGGCGCAACTAATCATCCTACTGAGTGGAAGAGACGTTACAACACAGTGGGCGCAACTAATCATCCTACTGAGTGGAAGATAGACGTTACAACAAAGTGGGCGCAACTAATCATCCTACTGAGTGGAAGAGACGTTACAACACAGTGGGCGCAACTTATCATCCTACTGAGTGGAAGAGACGTTACAACACAGTGGGCGCAACTAATCATCCTACTGAGTGGAAGAGACGTTACAACACAGTGGGCGTAACTAATCATCCTACTGAGTGGAAGATAGACTTTACAACACAGTGGGCGCAACTAATCATCCTACTGAGTGGAAGAGACGTTACAACACAGTGGGCGCAACTAATCATCCTACTGAGTGGAAGAGACGTTACAACACAGTGGGCGCAACTAATCATCCTACTGAGTGGAAGAGACGTTACAACACAGTGGGCGCAACAAATCATCCTACTGAGTGGAAGAGACGTTACAACACAGTGGGCGCAACTAATCATCCTACTGAGTGTAAGAGACGTTACAACACAGTGGGCGCAATTAATCATCCTACTGAGTGGAAGAGACGTTACAACACAGTGGGCGCAACTAATCATCCTACTGAGTGGAAGAGACGTTACAACACAGTGGGCGCAACTAATCATCCTACTGAGTGGAAGAGACGTTACAACACAGTGGGCGCAACTAATCATCCTACTGAGTGGAAGATAGACGTTACAACAAAGTGGGCGCAACTAATCATCCTACTGAGTGGAAGAGACGTTACAACACAGTGGGCGCAACTTATCATCCTACTGAGTGGAAGAGACGTTACAACACAGTGGGCGCAACTAATCATCCTACTGAGTGGAAGAGACGTTACAACACAGTGGGCGTAACTAATCATCCTACTGAGTGGAAGATAGACTTTACAACACAGTGGGCGCAACTAATCATCCTACTGAGTGGAAGAGACGTTACAACACAGTGGGCGCAACTAATCATCCTACTGAGTGGAAGATAGACGTTACAACACAGTGGGCGCAACTAATCATCGTACTGAGTGGAAGAGACGTTACAACACAGTGGGCGCAACTAATCATCCTACTGAGTGGAAGATAGACGTTACAACACAGTGGGCGCAACTAATCATCCTACTGAGTGGAAGAGACGTTACAACACAGTGGGCGCAACTAATCATCCTACTGAGTGTAAGAGACAATACAACACAGTGGGCGCAACTTATCATCCTACTGAGTGGAAGAGACGTTACAACACAGTGGGCGCAACTAATCATCCTACTGAGTGGAAGAGACGTTACAACACAGTGGGCGCAACTAATCATCCTACTGAGTGGAAGAGACGTTACAACACAGTGGGCGCAACTAATCATCCTACTGAGTGGAAGAGACGTTACAACACAGTGGGCGCAACTAATCATCCTACTGAGTGGAAGATAGACGTTACAACACAGTGGGCGCAACTAATCATCCTACTGAGTGGAAGAGACGTTACAACACAGTGGGCGCAACTAATCATCCTACTGAGTGGAAGACAGACGTTACAACACAGTGGGCGCAACTAATCATCCTACTGAGTGGAAGAGACGTTACAACACAGTGGGCGCAACTAATCATCCTACTGAGTGGAAGAGACGTTACAACACAGTGGGCGCAACTTATCATCCTACTGAGTGGAAGATAGACGTTACAACACAGTGGGCGCAACTAATCATCCTACTGAGTGGAAGAGACGTTACAACACAGTGGGCGCAACTAATCATCCTTCTGAGTGGAAGAGACGTTACAACACAGTGGGCGCAACTTATCATCCTACTGAGTGGAAGATAGACGTTACAACACAGTAGGCGCCACTAATCATCCTACTGAGTGGAAGAGACGTTACAACACAGTGGGCGCAACTAATCATCCTTCTGAGTGGAAGAGACGTTACAACACAGTGGGCGCAACTAATCATCCTACTGAGTGGAAGATAGACGTTACAACACAGTGGGCGCAACTAATCATCCTTCTGAGTGGAAGAGACGTTACAACACAGTGGGCGCAACTAATCATCCTACTGAGTGGAAGATAGACGTTACAACACAGTAGGCGCCACTAATCATCCTACTGAGTGGAAGATAGACGTTACAACACAGAGGGCGCAACTTATCATCCTACTGAGTGGAAGATAGACGTTACAACACAGTGGGCGCAACTAATCATCCTACTGAGTGGAAGATAGACGTTACAACACAGTGGGCGCAACTAATCATCCTACTGAGTGGAAGAGACGTTACAACACAGTGGGCGCAACTTATCATCCTACTGAGTGGAAGATAGACGTTACAACACAGTGGGCGCAACTAATCATCCTACTGAGTGGAAGAGACGTTACAACACAGTGGGCGCAACTAATCATCTTACTGAGTGGAAGAGACGTTACAACACAGTGGGCGCAACTAATCATCCTACTGAGTGGAAGAGACGTTACAACACAGTGGGCGCAACTAATCATCCTACTGAGTGGAAGATAGACGTTACAATACAGTGGGCGCAACTAATCATCCTACTGAGTGGAAGAGACGTTACAACACAATGGGCGCAACTAATCATCCTACTGAGTGGAAGAGACGTTACAACACAGTGGGCGCAACTAATCATCCTACTGAGTGGAAGAGACGTTACAACACAGTGGGCGCAACTAATCATCCTACTGAGTGGAAGAGACCTAACAACACAGTGGGCCCAACTAATCATCCTACTGAGTGGAAGAGACGTTACAACACAGTGGGCGCAACTAATCATCCTACTGAGTGGAAGATAGACGTTACAACACAGTGGGCGCAACTAATCATCCTACTGAGTGGAAGACAGACGTTACAACACAGTGGGCGCAACTAATCATCCTACTGAGTGGAAGAGACGTTACAACACAGTGGGCGCAACTAATTATCCTACTGAGTGGAAGATAGACGTTACAACACAGTGGGCGCAACTAATCATCCTACTGAGTGGAAGAGACGTTACAACACAGTGGGCGCAACTAATCATCCTACTGAGTGGAAGACAGACGTTACAACACAGTGGGCGCAACTAATCATCCTACTGAGTGGAAGAGACGTTACAACACAGTTGGCGCAACTAATCATCCTACTGAGTGGAAGATAGACGTTACAACACGGTGGGCGCAACTAATCATCCTACGGAGTGGAAGATAGACGTTACAACACAGTGGGCGCAACTAATCATCCTACTGAGTGGAAGAGACGTTACAACACAGTGGGCGCAACTAATCATCCTACTGAGTGGAAGATAGACGTTACAAGACAGTGGGCGCAACTAATCATCGTACTGAGTGGAAGAGACGTTACAACACAGTGGGCGCTACTAATCATCCAACTGAGTGGAAGATAGACGTTACAACACAGTGGGCGCAACTAATCATCCTACTGAGTGGAAGAGACGTTACAACACAGTGGGCGCAACTAATCATCCTACTGAGTGGAAGAGACGTTACAACACAGTGGGCGCAACTAATCATCCTACTGAGTGGAAGAGACGTTACAACACAGTGGGCGCAACTAATCATCCTACTGAGTGGAAGAGACGTTACAACACAGTGGGCGCAACTAATCATCCTACTGAGTGGAAGAGACGTTACAACACAGTGGGCGCAACTAATCATCCTACTGAGTGGAAGATAGACGTTACAACACAGTGGGCGCAACTAATCATCCTACTGAGTGGAAGAGACGTTACAACACAGTGGGCGCAACTAATCATCCTACTGAGTGGAAGACAGACGTTACAACACAGTGGGCGCAACTAATCATCCTACTGAGTGGAAGAGACGTTACAACACAGTGGGCGCAACTAATCATCCTACTGAGTGGAAGAGACGTTACAACACAGTGGGCGCAACTAATCATCCTCCTGAGTGGAAGATAGACGTTACAACACAGTGGGCGCAACTTATCATCCTACTGAGTGGAAGAGACGTTACAACACAGTGGGCGCAACTAATCATCCTACTGAGTGGAAGATAGACGTTACAACACAGTGGGCGCAACTAATCATCCTACTGAGTGGAATAGACGTTACAACACAGTGGGCGCAACTAATCATCCTACTGAGTGGAAGAGACATTACAACACAGTGGGCGCAACTAATCATCCTACTGAGTGGAAGAGACGTTACAACACAGTGGGCGCAACTAATCATCCTACTGAGTGGAAGAGACGTTACAACACAGTGGGCGCAACTAATCATCCTACTGAGTGGAAGAGACTTTACAACACAGTGGGCGCAACTTATCATCCTACTGAGTGGAAGAGACGTAACAACACAGTGGGCGCAACTAATCATCCTACTGAGTGGAAGAGACGTTACAACACAGTGGGCGCAACTAATCATCCTACTGAGTGGAAGAGACGTTACAACACAGTGGGCGCAACTAATCATCCTACTGAGTGGAAGAGACGTTACAACACAGTGGGCGCAACTAATCATCCTACTGAGTGGAAGAGACGTTACAACACAGTGGGCGCAACTAATCATCCTACTGAGTGGAAGAGACGTTACAACACAGTGGGCGCAACTAATCATCCTACTGAGTGGAAGATAGACGTTACAACACAGTGGGCGCAACTAATCATCCTACTGAGTGGAAGAGACGTTACAACACAGTGGGCGCAACTAATCATCCTACTGAGTGGAAGATAGACGTTACAACACAGTGGGCGCAACTAATCATCCTACTGAGTGGAAGAGACGTTACAACACAGTGGGCGCAACTAATCATCCTACTGAGTGGAAGAGACGTTACAACACAGTGGGCGCAACTAATCAACCTACTGAGTGGAAGAGACGTTACAACACAGTGGGCGCAACTAATCATCCTACTGAGTGGAAGATAGACGTTACAACACAGTGGGCGCAACTAATCATCCTACTGAGTGGAAGAGACGTTACAACACAGTGGGCGCAACTAATCATCCTACTGAGTGGAAGATAGACGTTACAACACAGTGGGCGCAACTAATCATCCTACTGAGTGGAAGAGACGTTACAACACAGTGGGCGCAACTCATCATCCTACTGAGTGGAAGATAGACGTTACAACACAGTGGGCGCAACTTATCATCCTACTGAGTGGAAGAGACGTTACAACACAGTGGGCGCAACTAATCATCCTACTGAGTGGAAGAGACGTTACAACACAGTGGGCGCAACTAATCATCCTACTGAGTGGAAGATAGACGTTACAACACAGTGGGCGTAACTAATCATCCTACTGAGTGGAAGAGACGTTACAACACAGTGGGCGCAACTAATCATCCTACTGAGTGGAAGATAGACGTTACAACACAGTGGGCGCAACTAATCATCCTACTGAGTGGAAGATAGACGTTACAACACAGTGGGCGCAACTAATCATCCTACTGAGTGGAAGATAGACGTTACAACACAGTGGGCGCAACTAATCATCCTACTGAGTGGAAGAGACGTTACAACACAGTGGGCGCAACTAATCATCCTACTGAGTGGAAGAGACGTTACAACACAGTGGGTGCAACTAATCATCCTACTGAGTGGAAGAGACGTTACAACACAGTGGGCGCAACTAATCATCCTACTGAGTGGAAGAGACGTTACAACACAGTGGGCGCAACTAATCATCCTACTGAGTGGAAGAGACGTTACAACACAGTGGGCGCAACTAATCATCCTACTGAGTGGAAGAGACGTTACAACACAGTGGGCGCAACTAATCATCCTACTGAGTGGAAGAGACGTTACAACACAGTGGGCGCAACTAATCATCCTACTGAGTGGAAGATAGACGTTACAACACAGTGGGCGTAACTAATCATCCTACTGAGTGGAAGATAGACGTTACAACACAGTGGGCGTAACTAATCATCCTTCTGAGTGGAAGAGACGTTACAACACAGTGGGCGCAACTAATCATCCTACTGAGTGGAAGATAGACGTTACAACACAGTGGGCGCAACTAATCATCCTACTGAGTGGAAGATAGACGTTACAACACAGTGGGCGCAACTAATCATCCTACTGAGTGGAAGATAGACGTTACAACACAGTGGGCGCAACTAATCATCCTACTGAGTGGAAGAGACGTTACAACACAGTGGGCGCAACTAATCATCCTACTGAGTGGAAGAGACGTTACAACACAGTGGGCGCAACTAATCATCCTACTGAGTGGAAGAGACGTTACAACACAGTGGGCGCAACTAATCATCCTACTGAGTGGAAGAGACGTTACAACACAGTGGGCGCAACTAATCATCCTACTGAGTGGAAGAGACGTTACAACATAGTGGGCGCAACTAATCATCCTACTGAGTGGAAGAGACGTTACAACACAGTGGGCGCAACTAATCATCCTACTGAGTGGAAGAGACGTTACAACACAGTGGGCGCAACTAATCATCCTACTGAGTGTAAGAGACGTTACAACACAGTGGGCGCAACTAATCATCCTACTGAGTGGAAGAGACGTTACAACACAGTGGGCGCAACTAATCATCCTACTGAGTGGAAGAGACGTTACAACACAGTGGGCGCAACTAATCATCCTACTGAGTGGAAGAGACGTTACAACACAGTGGGCGCAACTAATCATCCTACTGAGTGGAAGATAGACGTTACAACACAGTGGGCGCAACTAATCATCCTACTGAGTGGAAGAGACGTTACAACACAGTGGGCGCAACTTATCATCCTACTGAGTGGAAGAGACGTTACAACACAGTGGGCGCAACTAATCATCCTACTGAGTGGAAGAGACGTTACAACACAGTGGGCGTAACTAATCATCCTACTGAGTGGAAGATAGACGTTACAACACAGTGGGCGCAACTAATCATCCTACTGAGTGGAAGAGACGTTACAACACAGTGGGCGCAACTAATCATCCTACTGAGTGGAAGAGACGTTACAACACATTGGGCGCAACTAATCATTCTACTGAGTGGAAGAGACGTTACAACACAGTGGGCGCAACTAATCATCCTACTGAGTGGAAGAGACGTTACAACACAGTGGGCGTAACTAATCATCCTACTGAGTGGAAGATAGACGTTACAACACAGTGGGCGTAACTAATCATCCTACTGAGTGGAAGATAGACGTTACAACACAGTGGGCGTAACTAATCATCCTACTGAGTGGAAGAGACGTTACAACACAGTGGGCGCAACTAATCATCCTACTGAGTGGAAGAGACGTTACAACACAGTGGGCGCAACTTATCATCCTACTGAGTGGAAGAGACGTTACAACACATCGGGCGCAACTAATCATCCTACTGAGTGGAAGAGACGTTACAACACAGTGGGCGCAACTTATCATCCTACTGAGTGGAAGATAGACGTTACAACACAGTGGGCGCAACTAATCATCCTACTGAGTGGAAGAGACGTTACAACACAGTGGGCGCAACTAATCATCCTACTGAGTGGAAGAGACGTTACAACACAGTGGGCGCAACTAATCATCCTACTGAGTGGAAGAGACGTTACAACACAGGCGGCGCAACTAATCATCCTACTGAGTGGAAGATAGACGTTACGAGTGTAAAGAACATCCGGAATCTGTTTGTTTTCGTGAAAATACCAGGTCTGAAAACTGAAATGAGTGGCTAGATAAGGATATGAGCTCAGCATGAGAATAGTTATAGTGGGATTACTATATTCCTGAGCCAGCGTTAGTGCATACTCAATGGGCCGACCGTAGACAGCCTGGTTACACAATACACAAGTGTAATTACAGGTATAGTCACGTCTCAGTTCTTGCGGTCACTGCTGCACGGTTTTCTTTACCCCATTTTTATACCCCATTAGTTTACTTGTTTTGTTTCTATCAAAGAAGTTTCTTAGACTCTTTATATAAATCTGCAAATCAAGTTGTTAATGTTTCATCGTGTTGTAATGATATCTTATGGAATAGGTACAATAGCTAGCAAAACTTGATTATATCACGAATGTTTGACATGTTACCATGATACACACGGATGCTGAAAGTAGTGGTGTGGAAAGATGTGGCAATGATCGATGTAGCGTAGCCATAACTTGCCGCTCATAATGATCTACAAATCATTGCCTGGTTATCAACTATACAAAAATCATTACCGATCGTTTGTATAGTTGTCTCAAGATGCTTTCGTCATAGGCTAGGGGCTCGTAGCCAATCAGCGATCGGTATTTGCACGGGGTTGTCTTGGGCGGTTAGCTGGTTGGCTACGAGTGTCTCGCCTGTGACGAAAGCATCCTGGGTCGTCCTTAGAGGACATATATGCTAAGGACCTGCACCCCAACCGCAGGAGCCACCGCCGTTCACTCGGTCGGACTATAATATATCGATGGGACGGAATGGAATGTAATGGAATGGGAATGGTTTTCAATTAACATAAATCATATGAAGACAAATAACACACATTGAACAGTGAAGACATCAGATTGTCGCATATTACAATATACAGTTGCATTAGTCATGCTTAGTTGTGTTCATCGTAAATGTGTGCCATTATGAAGTCAAAGCTACTGTGACACAGCACGTTTACCTGTATTGTAGGTAAGCAAAGTATTGCACTTATCCTTTCTCTTGATTTATATGATTAAAATATAAGTATTATAGACGGATCCATTTTATGCTCAGTAATTTTGTGTTTCAATTTCACGAATAGTGTTCTATTTAATGTAGGCCCTATTGTATACGACGAACCAGTTTATGCGGCTAGTGAGCTTTAATTATGGTTACTTTGCTTTGTTTGACTCGTGGTCTGCCCTTATAATCACATGATTAGCAACAGTGTTGAATTAAGAGTTTTGTCCCCGGGGGTGTAGACATCGAGTGAAGGGGGGGGGGGGGGGGGGGGGGTCAAATTTTCAAAACTACCACTGCTTCAATATCACTTTTACTAATAAAGTGTTAAGTGTTCTGATAAAAAAAATTTCTATTAAAATACTAGAATAGTATTTTGTCAAAAAGTTATGTTCAAGAAAATATGTGAAAGTGTAAGTATACATCCATGATGTCCAGTTTAATTTGAGAAGTGGCGGAATTTAGATAAGCCTGGCCCTTCTCTGCTTTTTTCAGCTTGTTTCAGCTCTCATGGTCACTTATTTTGTGTCACACGGAAAACTTTATTTACTTTGAAGTAAACATTCAAATCAATATTTCCGTGCCATTTTAAAATTAAATAATAAATAGAGCTCTAGCCAATTTATTCCCGGGGAGAGGGAGGGGGCGAATAAAAATTCCCAAGGGGGCTTCGCTCCCCCGGGATCATAGCTGAATTTAACACTGATTAGCAAGAAGCTAAAACATACTCATATAATGGATGGACGTATGATACATTTATACCGGGTCAGTTGGAAACTAGAATTTTGTTTTCATTTTTGACCAATCGAAACTACTGCAACTGATGTGAAGAAATACAAGGTAATACTTGTCACCAACCCTCCCACGTCCAGTTGAAATAGAAATAGCAGATTTAGCAAACAAGTTAGGCCAACTAAAAAAGCACAAACCATCCTGATGTTACTCTGAAGTGCATACCTATCCATTACAAATAAACCCTGCATTCAACTAGATAGACATTTACAGAAGAATCGCTGTAAATAATCTGGCAATAAAAATAACTTTTTTATAGAGATTTTTATCAGCTATACCTGGTGAGCCCCTCTTCAGGTAGGTATGTTAGGGTGTTTGTATAGTGGGAAGGAATGTCCGAGGGCTGTAGAACGAATCAATCCCAGGGAAAACCTCGGAAAAAACTTCAGTCAAGATTGCCGGTGGCCGGAACCGAACCGGCGACCTCTCGAATAGTCTCGCGTCTTACCGCTGAGCTACCTCTATCGGTAAGCGCCGGAAGTTAATCTTGCTAGGAGGGGCACATGGAGACAGTGGCATATCCGAGAATTGACCATGGGGGGGGGGGGAGGTGGGAAGAGTTCATCCCAACCAGAAAGGGGTCTGGGGCGAAAGCCTCAGTCGCCGGAGGCCTTTTCGCCAAAAGCGTTTTTTGTTTTTCACATGTGACGTTATAAACGCCTGTGAACAATCGTATAATGTCATAGAGTGGGTTTCTTATTCTTATTCTTTGTTCTTTATTATTGTTATATTTTCTTTTTCTTATTAAATGCGGCTATGAATCAAGGGATATCGAATTTCTTTATCAAGTCTTGACACAGGCGTCCCTAAGATTGAAAACGGTTCCTTCTCTCCGTGTACTTTTTTTTTTGGGGGGGGGGGAGGCCCTTGGATACGCCACTACATGAAGGTGACGTGCGTCAAGCGCGTGTTCTCGACGTATACGGTTACGGTTCACTGCCTAAGCCGCCGTAGTGACTAGTTGTGTTATTACCAGTGTTGGGTAAGTTCCTTAAAAAATGGACCTAGTTCCAGTTCCAGTTCCATGCAAGGAAAAAGGAACTCTTTCCAGTTCCAAGTTCCTCTAAAAAAAAAGGAACTGGGGCGTTCCTTAGTTCCTTTCAAAATGTAACTAAGTTCCTTAATAGTTCCGTTCTGCAAACAACCATTTTTCTTTGGATATTGCAAAAAATGGTCTGTATTTTTTAAAGGGCGGTATGTTATTGCCACGAACACCAGACATTATAAAAAAACGATCGAAAGAGACAGCGATGTTGTCACATGCACTTGTCGCGAAGAATTGAATAGCCTAGATCAGTGAATAATGAGATAGCTCCTTGCCCCTAAATAACTTCAACCCCCACCCCACTCGGACCACATCTTTCATCATCAATGCCTTCCCGTTTCCAATGAAATCGAATGCAGTTTCGCTGGCGATGCGAATAATTGGTGTTAACACCGCCGGGGTGTTAGGTGAACATTGACTGATGTGATGGGTTGACAAGTGATATATTTCATGTTTTGTTTGATTTCGGAATGACAGTCTGAGTCATGTTGCTCTCGCACCTGTGTATAGGAGGGGTTGGACGGTTGGTCAGTTGAAGTGACATGAGACGCTTATTCCGCACGAGCGATTTGGGATTAGTCACCGGTTTCGGGTCTTTGACTTGTGCCGGTGTGCGACTAATTGGAGACCCCACGCGGGGGGGTGGCGTAGCAGGTGGAGGGTTGGGATGGGTAGACAAGAATGAAATATTACAAAAAAAGTTGTTTTAGATTTCTCGTTTCTGTCATCTTGTAAGTAAACTATGTTTTGGCGCTTTCGTCCTTCAAGCTTGAACTGTCAAGTAAAAATAGAAGGAACTTATGAAAATAAGTTACAGTTCCTGGAAAATTGGAACTATGGCGTTCCACAGTTCCTGGCTGGAAAAAGGAACTAAAGCGTTCCTTAGTTCCTTAAAAAGGAACTAGTTCCTAGGAACGGAACTAAAAAAATCCGTTCCTACCCAACATTGGTTATTACATATTACAGGGGGTTGGGGTCAGTGCTTAAAGTGGACTCGGAGAAGTAACGATTGCACGATTGCCAGTGTCAAGTATAGACATAGTATAGGAGATGCGGGGAACCGGGGGGTTTGGGGGGGCACGGAAGTTTTGCCCCGCAGTGAATTTTTTGGAGTGTTTTGTCAGTCACGAACACGTTCAAATGGCTTTGGAGAGGGGTCGGAGGGTTGAGGACCCGTCCTAAAATAATACTTTGGTGTGGAAAACCAAACGTTGAAACATTTACTTTATAAATAAATACATTGGATGAGCAAATACAAAGTACAACAAAACGTTCAACATAAATCGCAAACACACATACAATTAAAATCGATACAAATTAGTGCCGGTATGACATACCGTCGGTATTTTTAGTAACGATATGCATACAGACTCATACCGCCCCACTTTAACCACTGGGGAGGGGGAGGGGGGGGGGGGGGGGGGGGCGGGGGCTAGGGCTAGGCTGCATTCTGATGTATTTCTAATTATGCAACTGTGTACAATAACAAGAAAGGTGAAAATAATATTCTCTGGAAATTCAGCATACAAATAAGCTAATTGCGCAATGATTGTTACACCAAAACATGCGCACAACCTATGACTACTACTATACTTGTACCACTAAAAAGTAACACTTCATTTCAACACTTGATTATTATTATTATTATTATTATTATTATTATTATTATTATTATTATTATTATTATTATTATTATTATTATTATTATTATTATTATTATTATTATTATTATTATTATTATTATTATTATTATTATTATTATTATTATTATTATTATTATTATTATTATTAATTTTTTTTTTTTTTACCCACAGACAAGCTATGTACTTAGCTTTGTGGGATATCGAATGTTTATTTAATGATTGTATTGTACAGAACATGGTTATCAATAAAAAAAAAAAAAAAAAAAAAAAAAAAAAAAAATGTATTATTATTATTATTATTATTATTATTATTATTATTATTATTATTATTATTATTATAATTATAATTATTATTATTATTATTATTATTATTATTATTAATTTTATTATTATTATTATTACTGACACAGTGTCTAGTTAAGTCATATTCCTCATATTCCTACAAATCTATTCAGTGCAACCAGTGCAACAAACAATGGCATGCG
The DNA here is from genome assembly GCA_945910005.1 of Isoperla grammatica. Classification (NCBI taxonomy): domain Eukaryota; kingdom Metazoa; phylum Arthropoda; class Insecta; order Plecoptera; family Perlodidae; genus Isoperla; species Isoperla grammatica. Next base: position 35,191,721 of record OX246740.1, read on the forward strand.
CGTGCAAATATTTGTATTCTGTACAAATCATACGGTGAAATAAATGAAAAATAACACAAAGATCTCACACCTTCAGATTTCGAAGAAGAATGTGTTTCGCTACCTCGTCTGCGGGAGCTTTCAATAAGATTTGTTAATAAAACAATAGTATTTTACATTTTTGAGCACTCAATATTAGCAAAATTCTCTACTTCTAGGGGGGGCAAATCGATATTATGCCCCCCCTCTCAAAGTCCAGGGGGGCAGATGCCCCCCCTGCCCCCCCCCCCCCTGTTCCGGAGCCACTGCGCGGCCGGCGGCCGGGCCCGGGTAATCTGATAACGGACCGGTAGACCCACCCATGCGTATAATAAGACAAGTCAAGTTCATCAAATGTGAGCGATTTCTGTGTGTGCGTGGTGTAGTACGCCTTGACCCACAAAACACATCGTGGAAGTTTTCGCCTCCAGGTTGGCAGCCTTGCGGGTGACATTGGTACCACTGTCTTCCTGGATTGTGAAGACCCACTCATCGCCAGTGAACCTTGGCTAAATAATGGGAACATATCTAGTGAGCGAAATTTTAAGTCAGCGAATGTTCTACTGCGCGAATGCTCATATGCACGAAAGCCCTAATGCGCGAATGATCCAGGCAGCGAATATTCCACTGAGCGAAAACTCTAGTCCGCGAATGGTCTAGTGAGCGAATACTGTACTGCACGAAAAATCTACTGAGCGAAAAATTAAGTAAGCGAATGGTCTAGTGCGCGAATGTTCCAGTGCGCGAAAACACCAGTGCGCGAATGATCTAGTCAGCGAATGTTGTACTGCGCGAAAATACTAGTTCGCGAATGGTCTAAGGCGCGAATGCTCCACTGCGCGAAAAATCTACTGAACGAATGATTAAGTGCACGAATATTCTAGTGCGCGAATGCTCTAATGCGCGAAAACTATAGTGCGCGAATGCTCTGGTGAGCGAATGTTCTGTATCGCGAAAACACTGCTGCGCGAATAATCTAGTGCGCGAATGCTCTACTGCGCGAAAGCTATACTGAGCGAATAGTTAAGTGCGCGAATGCCCCACTGCGCGAGTGGTATACAAAGCGAATGCTCTAGTAAGCGAATTATGTACTTCGCGAATACTCTACTGTACGAAAACTCCAGTCCGCGAATGGTCTAGTTCGCGAATTCTCTACTGCGCGAAAACTGTACTGAGCGAATACTTAAGTGCGCGAATGCTCTACTGCGCGAATAGTCTACTAAACGAATGATCTAGTGAGCGAATGATCTAGTGAGCGAATGTTCTAGTGCGCGAAAACTCTATTGCGCGAATGATCTAGTGAGCGAATGATCTAGTGCGCGAAAACTCTACTGAGCGAATAGTTAAGCGCGCGAATGCTCTACTGCGCGAATGGTCTAGTAAGCGAATGGTCTAGTGCGCGAATGCTTAGTCCACGAATTCTCTAGTGCGCGAAAACTCTAGTCCGCTAATGGTCTAGTAAGCGAATGATCTACTGCGCGAAAACTCTACTGAGCGAAGACTTAAATCCGCGGATGTTCTTTTGCGCGAATGGTCTAGTGTGCGAATGATCTAGTGCGCGAATGCTGTAGTCCGCGAATTCTCTAGTGCGCGAAAACTCTTCTGAGAGATATCTAGTGAGCGAATGCTCAGCTGCGCGAAAACTCTACTGAGCGTGTATTTAGGCGCGCGAATGCTCTACTGCACGAATAGTCTACTGAGCGAATGCTCTGGTGAGCGAATGACGTAGTGCGTGAATACTCTACTGCTCGAAAACTCTAGTCCGCTAATGGTCTAGTTAGCGAATGATGTACTGAGCGAAAACTCCACTGAGCTAATAGTTAAGTGAGCGAGAGGTCTACTGAGCGAATAGTCTAGAGAGCTAATGTTCTAGTGAGCGAATGATCTAGTGAGCGAACAAGCATTACTGGTTTTATCACCACGTTCTAAAAACATCCACCCATGTTCCCGGCCCCAATGTTTCTTCCCAACACGGGAACCCCGTGCAGGTATGCAACCCTTGAGACATTTGTGAATTGTTGTCCGCCTCTCACCAGGAGTACTGAATGCGGCTGTCAGAATATATTATCCACTGCAATTCGGATGGTTGAAATGGAATGGGTGAGATGGAAGAAATGAACCATGCTGGTTGACAATAGCGGTGGTCGACCATAATTAACTTCCTAAATAGACTAGACCAGAATTAATAATTTTTCAGCTTTGGGGCCCCTCGTGTTAAAAGCTGCCAACAAAGTGATCCTAATAGACTTTTAAACGCTGAATCCGAATAACATTGTTGGCAATCGCCATTTTCACTTTTTTACCCTTAAATCGGATTAGGGTTGGTTTTTGCCATCCAGAAGAAAAAAACCCACATAAACCACTATTTTAACACTAAACCCCAAATAAAATTACTTATGTGCTCAGCAAAGATTAGTAAATACAAATAATAATTTAAAAATGGTTAAAGTTAATACAGGGGTGTAAAACATGGTTGTAACAAGAAAAAAGTGCATATTATTTATGCAACTACTATACTTTGAGCCAGAGGGTAAAAATGGCTCATGAATAAAAGTGTCATACACCGTTGGATTACCAATACTCGCGAAAGTATTGTTTAATATCGTTTTTTTCAAATATCGGAAGGGAAATGGCGTCGCGATGCCTCAAATTCAGATGTCTGAATTTCATGTGTGCACATCTGTCTATATAAATACCTCTAACTTTGTACTTATTCTAGATAGAGCCATACAATTAACTAATATAGTAACTTGTAATGTTTAGTTTGCTTATAAAAAAATAAAACACAATAACACAATTTGATAATAGTCCGTTACAGGATAAAATAGACCACGGTTGCAAGAATTGTAACAATCGCACTTGTTTGGTTAGCCCTGAGAGCCAAACTTACAAGTTTGGTTATATATTAAACACGCCGTTCATTAAGTCATACTTGCAGATAAATTATTTGATATTGAAAATTTCAATATCAGAAGGAAGAGTGGCGGTGTAACACCTCAAAGTCAGACGATGTCTGAATGTCACTTATGCAGATATTGTGTCATTTCAATAACTCTAGCTTGTGCTTGCTTTCAGGTAGATCCATAGAGTTAGCCACTATAAACTTTCTAATGTTACGTTTGTTTATAGAAAAAAATGATAAACAATAAAAAACATTGATAAGTACTCCGTTTCATAAAAAATAGACCTCCGTAACGAGAATTGAAACAATCTCTAGAATTTGATTACCCCTGAGAGCCACATTTATCAAACTGGATTAATGTGTCTTTAACTATTGAAATCTATACATATTGTAGAAAAAATTATCAAGTATGGAACATTTCAATATCAGAAGGGTTAGTAGCGTGGCGACGCCCCAAGGCCAAACAATGCCTGAATGTCACGTACGCACTTCTGTCAATTAAATAATTCTAGCTTATTATTGCTTCTAGATAGAGCCATAAAGTTCACTATTATTAACTCGTATGGTTAAGATTGTTTACATTAACAAAATAAGAAACAAAATAAATATTGATAAAAACTCCGTTTCGTAAAAAAAATAGACATCCTCAGCGAGAATTCTAACTATAGGAAGACTTTGGTTACTTCTGAGAGCTATATTTACGAAATTGGATCAATGGTTTTTAACTTTTGAAATCAATATTTATCTTGTTTTATTATTTTTATGGAACATTTCAATATCGGAAGGGATTGTGGCGTCGCAACGCCCCAAAGTTAAACATTGTCTCAATTTCGCGTACGCACTTGTGCCTATTAATTAACTGTACCTTGTTATTGATTCTAGATAGAGCCATAAAGTTAACTATTGTTAAGTCGTAAGTATAAGAATGTTTACATGAAAAATTTTAAAAACAAAATAAATATTGATAAGTGCTCCGTTTCATAAAAAATAGACCACGGTTTGCAACAATTTTTAACAATCTCGGTAATTTGGTAACCCCTAAGAGCCAGATTGATGAATTTGGTTATCAATGTCGTCCACCATTGAATTCATCACACTCCGAACAAATTATTAAATATATCAAATTTTCAATATTGCCAGGCAAAAAGCTCACAGGAAGAGATTGAGCCCACCCACATGCCCAGGGACTGTGACGTCCTTCTTGACACTTTCCTCCAAATACCCCTGACGTCATATGATCCTCGTTGTCAATTACGTCGTTAAACCAAATTAAATAAAACAAATTTAGCGCACCTACATAGTTCACTCTTCCCTCAATGAGAAGCCCACAGGAGCAAACGTTTGTAGATTTGAGTACAGATTAACATGCAACAAATTAAAGTTGTACGTTACAATTAAGTTTTATAAAAATACGTGAATATCATGTTTGTGTGGAATTCAAAGAGGAATAATTCTTGTCATATTCTATTTTGTCATTTAACTTAGCATTATGGAGATAAACGGGAAAAACACCTGCAGTGGCGGCCATTTTGTTTTTTACGTACAGCTCGTGAATGCCTAACATTTGAGCCGGGTACTATCAAAATTATTATTACGTACACTTAAAGGAAGAGATTTAGCCCACCAACCTGGCTCATTCTTCAATCATTGAGAAGCCCACTGGAGCCAAAGTATGTACATTTTAGTACAGATTGACATGCAAAAAGTTTAAGTTCTACGTAAGTATTAAATTCTACAAACATACGTGAGTATCACGTTTGTGTAGAATTTCAAGAGGAATAATTCTTGTCATATTCAATTTTGTCATAAAACTTTGCATTATGGAGTTAATGGGAAAAACACTTGCAGTGGCGGCCATTTTATTTTTTACGTACAGCTCGTGAATGCCTGAAATTTGAGCCAGACACTATCAAAATTATTATTACATACACTTAAAGAAAGAGACTTAGCCTACCCACATAGTTCCCCCCTTCATTCATTGAGAAGCCCACTGGAGCCAAAGTATGTACATTTTAGTACAGATTGACATGCAAAAAGTTTCGTTGTACGTAAGTATTCAATTCTACAAACATACGTGAATATCATGTTTGTGTAGAATTTTAAGAGAAATCATTCTTGTCATATTCAATTTTTTCATAAAACTTTGCATTATGGAGATAAATGGGAAAAACACTTGAAGTGGCGGCCATTTTATTTTTTGTGTACAGCTCGTAAATGCGTAACACATGAGCGGAGCACTATCAAATTTATTATTTTATGAGCTAAAAGGAAGCGATTGAGCCTACTCCCGTACTTGCTTCATCAAGAAGCCCACGGATGTACATTGTAGTAGAGACTCCGCTTCGCTCCGCTGCCCCTAGGATTATTACACTTTGCAACTTTGTTTCAATTACTACACAATACTTAAATTATTTAGACTAAATATGACGATTATACATTATTTATGAATTGTCAATGATGTTTTCGGGAAAAAACAACATCTCCATTTTTTACCGTTTAACTGAGAAGTTTGTGTCTGAGAGCCATTTTCTTGTTTAGTTTCGAAACAAATCAACAATTTGAAATAGCCAAATTCTTTATTATACATTTTTCTACAAACAAAGTTTTAAAAATAAATTTTAGAATAACTATTTCCGGACTTATGAATTATTAAAGATAATTCCGTAAAAATTGATTGTTAGGGGGTGTTTGGGGTGTTTGGGGTTGAAATACTCAAACAAAAAACTGCCAGCAATGGTTTTCGAATGCAGGATATTCTCTTAAGTAAGAATAACCTTGTTGGCAGCTTTTAACAACCCGGTACCCCAAAATCGAGAAGGAGACACATTTTTTTAAAACTGATCTAGTCTAAAAAACAAAATGACAATCAATAAATGAAACTGCTATTTTAAGACTTTTTTTGCAAACTCGTTTTGAGATAAGGAACTTCTAAATATCCTTCTTACCCTGATTATACCATATTTTGAATTTTCCACTAGCTATATTTTTTTAATTTTATTTATATTTTATACTACGTTAACTAAACAAAGAATGGGAATTGCTATTGCATTTTATCAGAATCGCATACAGTTAAGGAGTAGTGAAAATTTTAAAATAATAGGTAGCATAAATTCTGTGTCATACTTATATATAAATGGTTATATTAATAATAATAATAATAATAATAATAATAATAATAATAATAATAATAATAATAATATTAATAATAATAATAATAATAATAATAATAATAATAATAATAATAATAATAATAATAATAATAATAAAAATAATAATAACAATAGTAATAATAATAATAATTAGGCTGATACAGATATTTAAAATTTATAAAGTAAAGCCATTGATAGTAAACGTTTTGCGGACAGCGATGACGAGTTGGAGAACAACCTTAAAGTTAAATATAAGAAAAATAGCAGATGTACTGACCCAGTAAACATCCGACGAGGAAGATTTCAAGGTGACTCGTTTAGTGTTTAGTAGGTTATGGTTTTGTCTTTCATTAAATCCATTATCTCAAATACATAACAAATCTACACATGGTTTCATGATAAAAGATGGTAATACAGTTTGCCACACACTTTCACATCTATTCTACATGGACGATCTCAAGTTATATGCTACACACATGACGAATCTACTTCAACGTTAGAATTCAGTATAGATATATGTATGGATTTTGGAATTGATAAATGTAAGTCACTTAATGTCATCAAAGGAAAGATAACAAAATTAGAAGAGTTTGAAGTTGACGAAGCCAACCGAATAGGAGTAATGGACGACGAAAACGTATATACATATCTAGGATTTGCGCAGGCTAAACGAATTGATCATAAACTGATGAAAAGTAAATAAATTTTTGCATACAAAAAACGAATAAGATCAATTTTAAAAACACAACTGAATGGTAAAAAACAAGATCAAAGCAATTAACACTTATGCTATACCGGTACTTACATATTCATTCGGAATTATTAATTGGACACAAACAGAGATTCATGCCCTTGAAATACTCACTAGCACAACACTCACCAAATACAGAAGTCATCACCGTAAGTCAGCAATAGAAAGAGTGACTCTACCGAGAGAAAAAGGGGGAAGAGGATTGATTGCTTTAAACAATTTATATTATAAACAAATTGAAATTCTAATAAAGTACTTTTAACAAAATGCCCACATTCACAACTTCACAGAGCTATAGTGTCGGCAGACAAGTCGCTTTCTCCCCTCAATTTAAATTACGGAAATTTAAACTTGCTTCAACAAATAAATTCTGACAAAGCAAAGGAGGTAAGCATATCAGAAAAGACTTTACATAGCAAACATTATAAAGAACTACTTAAGGATAACGTCGATAGGGTAGCATCGAACAAATGGTTACATCCGGGGAGGACATTTTCAGCGAAACAGAGGGATTTATGATCGCTATTCAAGACAAGGTAATCAAGACTAACAATTACAAAAAAAAAATACAGAAGGAAAGAGGTCACAGTTGGTGATAGATTAATAAAATGTTATATGAACGGTGAAACAATTGAACATATCGTATCTGGGTGCAAAATACTGTGTCAAACAGATTATCTTCATAGGCATAACCAAGTTGCAAACATTATCATAAACAATTGGCCATAAAGTATAAACTGATAAACACAACCACTGCGTATTACAAGTACAAGTTAGATAGTAAAGACTATAATTTATGTTACGACCGGGCAGCTATAAAAGACCAAACCATACATCACAATAGACCTGATATTATATTTATTGACAAGAAGAAAAAGAAACGATTTTAATTGATGTTGCCATTTCAAAATGCGACAATGTAGAGACAACTTGGCGAGAATAGATAAACAGATATCAGGAGATATCTATTGACAGAAAAAGGCTGTGGAAGCAGAATGTATGTAACTGTTGTACCGGTAATTATATCAGCAAATGGTATTGTTCCGCGAAACCCCCATGACAGTATTAAACTAATTGGTCTCCAACCGAACATATACATCGAGATGCAAAAAGCAATAATTTTGAACACGTGTAGGATAGTACGAAAATATTTGAGCTAAGAAGAATGGAGACTTCAAGAAGTTCTCCATCCTGATGGTGGTTTTCGTGGTTTCCACCGTACGAAGAGCGAATGCTGGGATGGGTACAAATCGGCAACGACCGTTCATAGCATCCACAGTTTGTTTTGGAAAAATAATATGGACAATGATTATGATTTAATTAGTTCTAAGTAGAGTTTAATAAGGTTAGCACATGGAAATGTATTGTAACAATAAAATAAATATATGATATTTGGGGTTGTACGTCCCATATTTTTGCAACGAGGCTAATCGAGACGATGAGTGGGTGACTATGAGGATGAGCAAACGCCACGGTCATGCTCAAGACACAACACATTCGGTACAGAAAACATTCTGGTTTTGTCAGTTCAAATAGGATGGGAACATTTTTTAAAGAGAAAATCAACGTTATTATTTTGCAAAGGAATGCCCCCCTCTCCCAACCGTCCCGCATCCACCACGCAGACATACAGAACGTATCCCCTTCTTGGTGTCGTTTTCAAATAGTTAAAAGTTATTTTGAAGGGCTTTTAAGTCGTAAATTATCCATTTAGCCCTGACGGGGTCTTGTAAATCACAGAGGAAGCAATACTGTTGAAACGGAACAGCGTTCTGTGGCCCTTGACCCCTCGGACTTCCCAGCTAGAGCAATTGGGCTGTAAACCTCGCTTTATATTCTATATTTGGCTCAACAGTAAAAAGAAACAAACTGACTTATATACAATACGGTCTTAAAAAAAAAAATAACACACACATCCATGTGGATGCCTGGCCACCAAGGTTTTGAGGGTCTGAGGCGTTGGTCATTCATAAAAGAGAAAGTGGTAACGAGTTCAACTTGTGTGTAGTGCTCAACTTTATGAGACGAAATAACATTACTACTACTTATAATGTCTTGAAGGACAAATATCATCTAGCAAGGCGATTGTTTCTAAGGTGAAATGGTACCCAGGACTGCAACTTAATTGTTTTGTAGTTTTCCACATAATATATTATAAAGTTTAGTTTCTTAAGATGTGAGAGAGTCGAGCTCTGCATAGAAACAGAAAACATGCAGAATAGACTAAGGTAACCGACCAATAGTAAAACAACAAAGTCAGAGTCCTAACATTTGGTTCACATAAAACATGATGACTTTTGATAAAGTGATTGAAACAAGTTTGCAATCCCTGGGTATTGTGATAGTTTTAGATGTAACGTCCAAAGGTGTTTGGAGAACAATTTAATCATAACATTCCCCCTAATGACAGAGGAAAACTTTGAAATTTTCACTAATGTATTTTCATGTATCTGTTTGACTTCACGTAAGTGACGCGCCGACGGGCAATCGAACCAGCTACCTCTCAACGTTAAATAAACACTGAATGCATTATCATTTCATCCGGAATCATCCGTAAACCATCCTGACAATCAGGGCTTAATTTGTAATTAAAAAGGAACCGGAACGCATATTTTGTTTGTCAAATATAATTTGGCACCAACCCCGCCCACATTTATACATTGTGAACACAGATAATATGTTATTATTAATTAGTTATCTGTTTAGTGTCAGTGGTCAGTCAGAAGGTTATTGCCTATGTATTTGGGTCTGGCTACCTAGGGGTAATTCATAAACTTGAATAACTTGCATTCATACCAAGAAATAAAAAATATATTTTGTGACATTTTCAGAGATACGAATTAATTCACGAGTTTTTAGGGAGTAACCTACGTTACGAAATAATACCGGAACGCGCGTTCTGGTTTCGGAAAAGGAATCGGAACTGCGTTCCGGTGCGTTCCGGCTCAAATTAACCCCTGCTGACAACTATGGTTCCTGTGGTTTTCTATTGTCCAAAGAGTGGAACATTCATTTACATAATGAATGTAAACTAGGATGGCTTCGAGAAATACGCCATGACCGTACACACGTCGCAAAGAAGATCTTATTGTTATTTTATGAAATTTTGACAAGGATAATACGATAGTAGCGACTGAAGTTAATCAAGATACCTAATAGTCATGGAAATACTTAATATTACGTGACCATGACATGTTAATGCCGGTTTTGACCGATACTATTATGTAATACGCTCAATAAAATAATAATAGAAATGAAAATAATAATAATAATAATAATAATAATAATAATAATAATAATAATAATAATAATAATAATAATAATAATAATAATAATAATAATAATAATACTTTTTTTTTTATTGATAATTACATTTCTCTATACATATATTTAAGAAGTAAGATTCGGTCATCCACAAAGCTGCACGAAGCAGCTTATCTGTGGAATACATCACATTAAAGAAAATCGTGCTTACAAAAATCAATAAAAACAAAAAAAATCTCTATAAAAAATAGCAAAGCAATAGGGAACACGCGTATGAAAATTTTAATCAATTTTTAAATACCTTGTCTCTCATTAAATAATTTTGTGTCTTTGAATTTTGAAAAACGGATCAGTCTATGCCTCAAAATAATTGGTTTAGTAACGATAAATAAAAGGGCGCGAAAAACGAGCCGCCGCCATGTTGATGGGATTTGACGTCATGGTTTTGTTCTTTCTACGCTCACCGCCTCAGCGATTGGTCTGTTACGCCACGTCTACACAATCATTGCGTCACAGCCACCTGTACGCTTTTCAGATCCCCGAGTTTAAACTTCAATAAATACGACCACATTAAACCTATTTAAAAATTTCTTTTCTACGTGCGACTTGCATTAATATACTTTTTGTATCTAATACTATTAAACTAAGTGTTTGGTTTAACAAAAAAAATCGTACGCGTGTTGCCTATTCTGAGTTGTAATGCAAAATAATATCAACTTTCACTTTCTCATATACGGTAACCAAAACAAAATAAATAATAAGACAGTAATGAAAAACACAACAACAATAACAAAAACAACTAACACTGTATACCCAACAAAAGAAATGCCTTTAAAACTCTTTAAATTTCAAAAAAGTTTCTAAATCTTTAATATTTGTCGGAAGCTTATTAAAATAAAACGGTATACTATAACTTAATGTTCTTTTACCATGCTTATTTTTAAAGAGTGGCAGCTGATATACCCCCGTTGATTTGGCCCCAGTGCAAGTACTATGTTCTTTACAATTTGTATGAGTTTCTACAAAAAAGTATTTTAATATTAATTATTTATATATGAATAATTCTTGAACAGGCAAAACATTTAATAATCTGTAACCATCCAATGAATGTATGCTGTTGTTGTCAAAAGTTATCATATTTATTATTTTGTTTGAATGGAAATTATACTATCAAGATGCGACAACGAGGCATTACCCCAAATTATTAGACCATAGGAAATAACCGACTCAGCTAGAGCTATATATAGACCATTCTTACATACTTATTAGGTAAAACACTTTTAACTGTATACAATTGACAAGCGCCTGATCTTAGGCGTTTAGTTACTTTTCTCTATTTGTTTATCCCAGCAAAACTTATTATCGATTTCTAGACCTAAATATGAATGACTGTTTACAGTCGATATTAATGCATCACACGAAAAAAAATTAGTGTTTATTGGTTGTCATTCAGTTCCCATTCAACGTCTGCTCTAATGATATGTGCAACAGACTGATAGTTTTCTTTCTTGAGAGATATTTATGATCCCATCGAGGGATGACTTGAGCCCCGACCATTGCTGTTGTCGATTGGTGGCTTTGTTCACATCGGTAGCAGCAGCCCCCCCCCCCCCCCCCCCCCCAGCCGCGCGTGCCACTAACCAGTAATATATTACTGGCTACGACACTGTCCAAGAATGCCCTTGTTATATAGTTCACAGCCTTTCTTTGGAGTTAGTTTGGTTGCTTAAGTAGAAGGCGAACTCAACTTTGAAGAAAAACTCGAATGTTTTCAGGTCCAGTAATAAAACCTGTTTAGGAATTTATGACCGGACGTGGGACTCTCGACTGAGCGAATGTTCTAGAGAGCGAAAACTCAAGTGAGCGAAAACTATAGTCCGCGAATGGTCAAGTGCTCGAATGATATACCACGCGAAAACTCTACTGCGCGAATAGTTAACCACGCGAGTGATCTACTGCGCGAATAGGCTACTGCGCGAATAGTCTAGTGCGCGAATGCTGTAGTCCGCGAATTCTCTAGTGCGCGAAAACTCTTCTGAGAGAATGATCTAGTGAGCGAATGCTCTAGTGCGCGAAAACTCAACTGAGCGAATAGTTAAGCGCGCGTATGTTCTACTGCGCGAATCGTCTAGTAAGCAAATGGTCTAGTGCGCGAATGCTCTAGTCTGCGAATTAATTTGTGCGCGAACACTCTAGCCCGCGAATGGTCTAGTGAGCGAATGCTCTACTGCGCGAACGTCTACTAAGCGAATAGTTAAGTGCACGAATTATCTACTGTGCGAATAGTCTAGTGAGAGAATAGTCTAGTGCGCGAATGCTGTAGTTAACGAATTCTCTACTGCGCGAAAAGCCTTCTTAGCGAATAGTCTAGTGAGCGAATGCGCTACTGCGCGAAAACTCTACTGAGCGAATGGTTAGCGCGCGAATGTTCTACTACGCGAATAGTCTAGTGAGCGAATGGTCTAGTGCGCGAATGTCTAGTCCGCGAATTGATTTGTGCGCGAACACTCTAGCCCGCGAATGGTCTAGTGAGCGAATGCTCTAGTGCGCGAAAACTCAACTGAGCGAATAGATAAGCGCTCGAATGTTCTACTGCGCGAATTGTCTAGTAAGCGAATGGTCTAGTGTGCGAATGCTCTAGTCTGCAAATTGATTTGTGCGCGAACACTCTAGCCCGCGAATGGTCTAGTGAGCGAATGCTCTTTTGCGCGAAAACTCTACTGAGCGAATAGTTAAGCGCTCGAATGTTCTACTGCGCGAATAGTCTAGGAAGCGAATGGTCTAGTGCGCGAATGCTCTAGTCTGAGAATTCTCTAGTGCGCGAAAACTCTTCTGAGCGAATAGTCTAGTGAGCGAATGCTCTACTGCGCGAAAATTCTAATGAGCGAAGATTTAATCGCGCGAATGCTCTACTGCGCGAAAAGTCTAGTAAGCGAATGGTCTAGTGCGCGAATGCTCTGGTCCACGAATTCTCTTGTGCGCGAAAACTCTAGTCCGCTAATGGTTTAGTGAGCGAATGCTCTACTGCGCGAAAAATCTACTGAGCGAAGAATTAAGTGCACGAATGTTCTACTGCGCGAATGCTCTAGTGCGCGAAAACTCTAGTGAGCGAATGATCGGGTGCGTTTTCGCTTACTAGAACATTCGCTCACTTAAATTTTCGCTCGCTAGATATGTAGCCTAAATAATGCCTTGGCGGAGTTTTCGGCCGGCCACACATAATATTAGTCTCCATATAGATGTTATTGTTATTACTAGGTATCCAAGTCCGAGCCGTATTCCACCTTCCGCTCAGCGGTAAGACCGAGGGTAAATTATTCGGGAGGGAGGTCGCCAGTTCGATTCCGGCCACCGTCAACCGAGGTTTTCCTCAGTCGTAAAGACAAATTTTGGGTTTGAAATCGTCAATTTCATAGCAATTGTCTCGTCATCATTATAATTTTTAGACTAAGACAAAATCGTTAATATTCAAGCTATTTTTAAAAGTCAAAATTTATCTTATATCAATTTTTTTTATTACTCCATATATCGCATCAAAAGATTGCTATTTTTAGCAATAAATCACAACCCTCGCAGCATTCCTTTCTCGCGAGCGCTTAGCTGGTACCGAGTGAAGGTGGCAAGGTGGAGGGGAAATGGCTTGATACCTGGCATCGTTTATTACATAATCCGTGACGACAACACCTTGTATTTTACGCCGATAGCAGTATAACCGAATACCACCAAGATACTTGGGTTCGAATCCCGTATGTGTTTTTGTAATTGTCACTTATCTTCATCTATCGCCCATCATCGTCTCTAATATAGTGTGATTGCAAAAAAGAGAAGAACCCAACAAGAACCATCCAATCACGTTTGACCACGTGTTTTCTGCATGGCTCACGTGTTATTATAATGATGTCGATGAACGTGAGAATGACGTCACTCATGACGTGGCGGTCACACTCCTACGTCGCGGCTCGATGCACCCGACCGTGCAAGGCGTGTTCAACCATTAGGTACGATGTGGTTAATTATTCCCGACAGCTCAACGATTCTTTACTTTATTTCGGATGATGTACGATTTTTGTATTACCGTGCGCCAATGCTTAGCTTAAGAGGTTTTAGGGTCATATGCACAGTCAGGAGTCAAGTTAACTACATGATTTGTTGCCTTATGGAATTGTTTTTTTACATGCTATTTTCCATACGAAGAACAAACTCTATAGCAACCATGAACAAAATCACATAAATCGACTGTGCATTCCTCCCTTAGTTTTCCCTTTACTACACTACTTGTTTATATACTACTTATACTACTTTTTACTACTCTTTTTTTTTTTTTTTTTTTTTTTTTTTTTTTAGTAAGAGATGTTGATGTGTAAAAGTTATAACAAATAAATAAATAAATTCACATTTAGAGTCTACCCACTCAGTAACTAAACTGATTTGCAGTGGGGGACTTTAATTTAAAGCGACTAAACCAACCCTGTAGACTTCGAACACCATCGACGAGTGAGCGATAACCAATCAAAGTTCGATATTTCAAATACGAAACATATGAATCAGTGATTGGACCGTGCGAACACCTGCGGACAAATGCCAGAATCAACAAGGCCGATTCAGAACAACTTTGAATTTATTGAGTGCTTCGTTGCTAGGACGGCTCCAAAGTCACCGTTTACTTATTCCTAAGCCAAGAAGTAATGGAATTGAATCCATATTAGAAGTTAAAAAACTTCTGCCTGAAGCGGGATTTGAACCCGGGACCTTCTGCATTGGAAGCAGGGATGCTAACCACTGGGCAACTGCTTAAACAAATCAAAACTGACAACGTTCTGCCATTTATTTGACTCATAATAATATATGAAATTAATGCATTATTACGTGACGTTATCTCTACTATCTGATCTAGCATATCGACTAAATTGTAGTCGAGAATTATTAGCAGAATATTAAATAGTTCGGCTCTTTTATAAAAGAATTTTATAAAATATACGCCTACAACTTGGAAACGGTCTTTATGAAGATATAAGAAGACTAGTATTATGATTATTGATAAATAATTATTTATAATGCCATAGCCCATTCATACAGTGTCCAAGGTTCGATTCCCAGTGTAGCCTGGTTTCCCTTAACATAGTAATTTAACTTTGGATACGTCATAGCAACGAATCGGATATAATAAAATATGGTCTTATGTCCCTCATGCGAACTAAAATATATTACCAATGTATTCAATTTATTTATACATGGGTTCGGGTCCCATACATGGGATAAATCTATAACTACCTCCATGCCATTTCTATCATCGACTTGAAAGTATGAAACTGCAACTGAGATACGTAAAGTCATAAGTAATCCTAGCTACCTTTATTTTGTAATTACCGCTATAGTCAAAGGTGCGTTGAGTGAATTGCAAAATCCTTATCCCGCGTTTCTTCAATTTAAAAATAATAGTTATATAGTGTCACTATTCAAGTTTTCCAATCTCGTGAACTAATATTCAATACAATTAAATAAATAAATTTGTATTTTTATTGTCTGCCTAGTCATTACAAGAACTGGTTTTCATCGAGAGATATTTATACCAATTATTATGCTTCGTTGTTATGACAATATACATAATATAGAATTTCTCAAGGATGTGGCATTTTACTATTTAAATGTCTTCTATCGGAAGCTCTTCTCGACTCTTCCGGGAGACTGATTACATTTTAACTGGTATAAAAGCAGTCTTAACCAAGGACAATGGAAGGAAGACCAGTAAACAATGTTTTCTCTCCAGTCAATCCATTCTCAATTAGCAGCATTGTGACAACTTCATTGTGTCCATAATATCCGTGTAAATAAATACTGTTCGTTGAGATAACTTTCCCACATTCCCTTCTTTTTGCGGCTGAGTTTCTACACATCACAGATAGAGGTGGCTCAGCCCAACTACAAACCAAATGACATCGGTGACACATGACGCTAATTCGAGAGGTCGTCAGTTCGATTCCGGGCACCGACAAACTTACTGAAGTTTTTTCAGAGTTTTTTCTCGGTTACAAGATTGCCCTACTAATATCCTTCGGGAATCAATTTCATATCTGGTCCGTGTTCATAGTCGTTCCCTACCCCTAAGGGTCGTTGTTTCTATGATTTTTTCTATGTGCGAAATAACATGGATGCAACTGTTATACCTGGTAATAACGGGCGCCCCTAGGGGTAAGGGATGATTATGAATTCCAGCATTTTGAATGCATCCTTCAAGGTCTGACACTGTTATTATCTTGACATCTCTTAAAAAAAAATTATAAACTATTTGTCAGTTAATCTGCTAAAGGACATCACATAAAGCTGGTGTGAATGTGAACCTACAGTAGCAGCTCATGTGATGAACGCTTATATTTAACCCCGTGCTCTTGTGCTGTGATAGTAGCAAACATTGCACACTTCCAATTCAATTATTCAGCGATTGCACCACTAACGCTGCGGTTGAGGCGGGTTCCTACTCGTGGTGAAAGGTACCCGCAAAGAGGGCTCTCGTGCATATCTTTAATAATTATACTATTTCTCATTCATCATGATCTTGCACTATCTTTCTCATTTTTCGTCCCAGTTTCTTTTCCCTTCTCACTCTTATTCTTTTCGTTACTTATATATGTGACGTGCAATATGTTATTCTGGGCTGGTGATCGGACTATGAGAATCCGTGCAAAACAAGTTACTTCTATTGGTGCTTCGCCCTTATGTAACAGTGTGCGTACGTAGAGAAGTAATTATATTAATTAAATCGAAAGAAGGCATCGAATAGTAGGTCGCATTGTGAGCCATGAAGGAATGTTATTCAGTAATATACAGTTAAGGGGAAAGTGGAAGGAACTGTATATATATACTCACTAGAAACAGAACGAGATTTAAATCAGACATTGTTTGCTATATGAGCGACAGCTATATGACACTCGACACTCGTATACCAGAGGTCGATGGTTCGATTCCCGTGAGGGGTTTCCTTGAGCGAATGCTGTAGTTGAGTTCTTCTAAAATGCCTTGGAAGTTCAAAGTTCTAAGTTTTATTTCTTTATTAAAATTGTGTAGATGCAACGGTGGTAAAAGTAGAACTAATATTACAATTAGGGTATTTAATTTGTCATATTATGATTCTTAAAACTATCAGAACTACTCATATTACCCAACAATCAGGTTACTCTAACCGCTAACGTATAGAGGACTCAAAACTAACGTAGATAGCGCTGCTAAGCAACCTCCTTTCAGCGCCATTGGAGAATAATAACAATAAAACAACAATGAAAACTGACAACCAAACCACTCTTTTTAGAAGTTTATTTTCTTGCCACTAGATGCATTCCGGTGAAGAACGGATGAGCAGTGCTTTTGTTGTTCCTGTACGGTAATACCATTGAGTTTATTAGTGTAGGGTTAGAGATCCAGCGGCCATTGGCGGCTATCTACCAATAAATTTCCCGTGGACTCTAGTAGTACGATCCCGTACCGCTAGAAAGCGCTACACGTACCCACTGATGTCAGCGTTCCTGTGGAAAGAAAGGGATACTACGTAGTACGCGCAGATGCGAAGTCGGTTAGGTAGTAGTATCCAGATGGCGGTGGATATTGTTATTAAAGCATTATCATCTGTTCTGATAAACATGTCAAACGGGCACGAAGTTAACAATAAGTAAGCTTATACTTTATTACAACACATTACATAAGGTTTTATACATTATATAGGCTAGGCTGTAGTACTACGTTACAAATGTAGGCCTATTAATGTAGGCCTAGGCTTATTGTAGCCTAGGCAAGATGGCGAGATGGCGGGCAAGATGGCGATGGTAGCAAGATGGCGGCAAGTGGATAGGAGCGTACAGTGACGGCTCCCGGTAGAAAGTAAAAATAACCGTAATAATTTGACATAGTAAGATCGTGTGCGTGCGGGTTCTATTCTTTATACTTTAGAGTAGCAGTGTATAAGTTTTCTTATAATGGGTCCAAAAGCTACTGATATAAATGCGAAAATAACGGATGCGTTGCAGCAGGCTTTCAAAGAGGAAGACATTATTTAACAGCTAGTGGCGGCAATGTTGCCAATTATAATACCCAAAATAATTGAGGAAGTCACTGCGGCAGTGCGGGAAGAAATCGAAGAACGATTGAACATACAGGAAGAACGTATCAAGGTACTCACCACACAATTAGAGATCAAAACAGATGAGCTTGCCTTAGAGATTGCCACGAAAACCGACGAGCTGGAGCAATATGACCGGCGTGTCAATCTAAGAGTCTTCGGGATCGAAGAATCAGACAATGAGGACACAGATAAGCTAATTACCAGCATGATTAATGGGAAACTCGGCCTCAGTATTGTCAAAGAGGACATATCCCGTTCGCACCGTATTGGATCAAATGCAGGCCAAACTAGCTCCTCTCGTAATCCTAGGCCTAGGCCTATCATTGTTAGGTTCGTTAGCTACCGCACACGTAGCATGGTGTTCGAGAGGAAAAGAAAACTAGCAAGTACTGGCATTGTTATTAGGGAAGACTTAACCCAGCGTCGCAGGGAGGTCCTGCAAGCAGCCGTCACCGAGTTTGGGTATAAGAACGTCTGGACGCGGGATGGGGTAGTTCTATGGACCGTCAACAATAGGAAATCTTCCGCGACCTCACTGAAAGAGTTGAACGCGAAGACTGCGGGAAGTGAGAGAGCTGGCAACACTGTTACGGTAGGACTGAACACTCCTACCCGCCCTACCGGCTCGTGGTCTATGCCTACTGGCCGGGGTCGCGGCCGAGGGCGCTAGAACCAAAGACTATGTATACTTGTACTGCTACTCCTATTACAACCAGCAAATTCATTGCCAGAAACCCAATACCAACACGGTCTTGAGACACCTTTGTTGACTACTGGGAGGGCGTCATCGGACACCAATAACCAAACACACAGTTTGACGTCATATTACATGGAACTTGTTTACTTTACTTCAAGCTTCACTTGCGTACATTTAGATCTAATTTTAGTTGATTGGTAATTGTACAATCTGTGCAATATAAACCAGCTTAATATAATAATTAATTAAAAGTCACATTAAATAGGGAATAACAAGATTACCTTTAGCTCAACGGCTAACACTAACTTGTTTTGTAACTTGTAACTTGTTGAGTAACTTACTGATTTTATTTTTTACATTTAACTTGTCATTGTATTACTAGGTGCAGACAATATAAATTATATTTGCTAGGTGTATAGAAATAATATATATTTTAATAGCTAATAGCTCACATGCCAGACGAATCCTCATGTAAGCCTAACAGAGCCGTAATCAATGTCATTAACGATGATACATTTTACAGAGACTTCGATATGTCCTTAATTGACAGCAATCGTATCAGTAATTTTATTGACACATACCCCAACTAGCACATCTAATTTCTCCTAGCTCAGATTTTAACTTAATCCATTTTAATATACGGAGTTTAAGAAAACACTTCGACGAACTTATGGTTTTATTACAAGATATAAATATACCCCTAGACGTAATTATTCTCTCTGAAACACATCTTAGTGAAAATGCAGAAAATGAATTTAAAATGCCAGGATATTTGTGCTATCACTCTCCCGCTAAACTTTCGATTTGTGACGGTATATCAGTATTTCTTCTCGAAAGTCTGATGGATATTCAAATGATGCAAATTGCAACAATAACCCAAGCAAACAGTTTGAGTATTAAATTCTCGAAAGAGAAAGATGAATTTAATATACTGGCAATCTATAGGTCCCCATCTAGCAATATCAAGCAATTTATCTTAGAACTACAGGCATCTATACCAACCCTTACAGTTAACAACAAGCACAATATCCTTATTGGGGACTTGAACATAAACATTCTTAATGAACCTAACAAGCACGAAAATATTGCAGAATCGGATTACCTCAACACCTTATATAGTAATGGATACCTCTCATACATAAATTCCTCCACCAGACGTACCTCTAAATCGAGTAGCTGCATTGATCACATTTTTCTCAACACGAAAGATGAAGATGAGTTTCAGTCATTTATCTTAAATACGTATTTAACGGACCACTTTCCAGTATTTATCTCCAGGTCAAGCAACAAATGTAATGCCGCCGCTCCTAAAGTTCAGGACGTCAAGGAACCGAATCGTATCATTAACTACCAAAAATTACGGTGTAACCTCGAGCAAGAAGATTGGCAAAGTGTACTAGAGTCAAACGACGCAAATCTTGCCACAGACAAATTTACTGAAATAGTTAAGGTTCACGTGCATAACTCCACTGAACAACAAGCCAAACCTAGTTCTAGACAATATAAAATAAAACCGTGGATAACTACAGGAATTATTGCTGCAATAAGGAAGCGCGACCTATTAAGCCGAAAAGTCGCAAAAAATCCATCTGACACGGAATTAAAAGCAACATACACGTCATACCGCAATAAAATTAGCAGCCTCGTAAAAATTGTGAAAAACTCTTACTATAAAGCTAAAATTATAGAATCAAGTGGAAATGTGGCTCGAACGTGGAGAACTATTAACGAAATAACGAATGCAAATAGTAAACCCCGTGCGATCGTTGAATTAAATACTAACGTAGGCTTAACAAAATCAGAGGACAACCCTAAATTGATAGCAGATACCTTTATTGAATTCTTTGGCAACGTTGGTAGTAATCTCGCTAGAAAAATACATACCAAGAAAAATTCTTATCATACAGCGGGCTCTAAACTACCAAATAGTCTTCCTGCAATGACCAAAACAGTGAGAGCATCCCTTTACCTGACGCCCGTTACTCCTCAGGAAATTACAAAATATATTCTGACAATGAAGTGTTCCTCTGCCTCTGGAATGGACAATATAAGCACAACCACTCTAAAAAATATATACAAACAGATTCTATTACCTCTGTGTCATATATTTAATCTATGTTTTACATCTGGAGTGTTTCCTACCAAATTCAAAAATTCTATTATAATCCCAGTATTTAAGTCTGGTGATAAGAAAGATGCTACAAATTACCGACCTATATCTCTTCTCACAAACTTTTAAAAACTTCTCGAAAAATGTATCAAGTTCAGAATTAACGGCTTCTTGGATAAACATAAAATCCTATCCCCAAATCAATTTGGTTTTAGAGAAGGACTGGGCACCCAAGATGCAATGCATCACCTTACCTCCGCGGTGTACAGTGGTATAAATCAAAACAAAAAACAACTAGCAGTATTTTTAGACTTAGCGAAAGCGTTTGACACAGTCTCACACCCAATCTTAAAGTTAAAACTAGAAAAATGTGGTATACGAGGTACGGCTCTTAATTTAATAAATGACTATCTAATCGACAGAAAGCAATACGTAAAAATAAACAACGTGCTAAGCAACCCCCTTCCACTAACATATGGTGTGCCGCAAGGTACAGTACTAGGTCCCCTTTTGTTCATAGTATTTATTAATGATTTATGTAGCCTCCTGATTAAAGGTAAAATAACCACGTTCGCAGATGACACAGCAGTCATATTCGAGGGTATTATAGCTGGAGTGATGTGCACAAACTAGCGGAAGCTCAATTGGAAATAATCAAGAATTGGCTAGACAGTAGCGAACTAACTGTTAATCTGTCTAAAACTTTTTATGTAACATTTTCTGCAAACAAAATAGGGCAACCTGTTAACATGACTCTAAAACTTCATTCAGACGATTGTCTCCTTCCATCTCGCATCTGCTCCTGCACAACTATTGTCAAAAAATATAGTATTAAATACTTAGGTATAGTAATTGACCAACACCTTAGATGGGACGACCATATAGATAATATCACTTTAAAGCTACGGAATTCCGTTTATAAATTCTACAAGCTACGAGGCATTTTGACTTTTCCAACTTTAAAGACAGTATATTTTGCTCTTGTCCAATCAATCCTATATTATGGTATTCTAGTTTGGGGGTGTGCTTACCAAGCCCACTTGTCGAGACTGGAAATAATGCAGAAATTAATTCTAAAAGTCATGTTACATAAATCTAAACTATACCCAACGAGTGAAGTTTTTAAAGACATGCAAGTGTTAACGGTAAGAAAATTGTACTTCAAAGTGACTGCACAGTATGTTCGAGCGCACAAAACTCTTTTTCAAAGTATCACTCATGACAAGGATACCATAAGTAAAACACATAATAAACTATTCCTTCCACTGGTTTCGAGAACATTGCTCCAGAAACACATTCGTTATCTCGGACCCAAAATATACAACTCTCTTCCAACAATAATCAAAATATCAGAAACTATAATCAAATTTAAAAAATACCTAATATCATTTTTACTGGGCACATCTGATGAGGTAATAAACACGATACTAGGCATAAAAGGGGGTTAATCACATAGAATTCTTGAAATTCCTAAAACCATATTTTCTACTACCCAAGTACATAAATTACTGCTCTGTTAGGTTGTAGGTTACTGCTCTGTTAGGTTATAGGTTACAGGAAATAATAATGTTATTATTCACTTTCTTTTCACGTTCCCTTTGTAGGTTAGATTTAAACAATGTTTAATGTCTTATTATTATTCTTGTACATTCTCACCTTATATACTTATTTATTTTAATTTGCTGAAATTATGTAGAGAGCTTCCAATGCACAAGTATACTCTACTTCTATTGGAAGTTCTCTGCAACTGTATCCCATACTATGTAAAAATATGTATAACATGGCAAAATAAAAACTACTACTACTACTAGTAATGGCCTAGACTAAAAGAGTTGGGCCTAGACCTAGGCTAGACCTAAGCCACGTGATCGTACTACGTAGTATCCCTTCTTTCCACAGGAACGCTGACATCAGTGGGTACGTGTAGCGCTTTCTAGCGGTACGGGATCGTACTACTAGAGTCCACGGGAAATTTATTGGTAGATAGCCGCCAATGGCCGCTGGGTCTCTAACCCTACACTAATAAACTCAATGGTAATACGGTCCATAGAGAATCTCCGCTTATTGAGGCACCCTCTACTGGCTGTCCTTCACTTACGCGTAAGGATTCATATTTTAATAAATGTAATATAAATAGGGGTAATTTCCCCTGGACAGATTAAGAAAAAATTATATACTGCAATTATTATTATAACAGCTGCTATACAAAGGCAGAATAATACTTTTTCATCAGCTTTATACCAGATAGTATATATAAGTTTGTTTGGATCGTTTTTAAGGCAGTACGAGTAATCAGCCCCAGCATTTGCCTATAATGATTGAAAAAACTCGTAAACAACTTCAGTCAGGATTGCTGGCGAGAGAAATCGAACGAATGCGTATCGTATGTTACTGTTGAGCTATACCCATTAGTAAATCCGAAATATGAAAACAAGATCTTGTAACTGGTTTCAAACATTACACGAAAATATAGCTAAAACGATCAATAAAACTCAACAAAATTCAATACAATAACGTAACCAGTTTCACGGTCATGTGTATTGTTGTATGTTTGCTACCCATATTATAAACATGTTTTATAATAATGTTATAGGGGTGATTATCATATAATGTTATATTATCATATTTTATACAGTTATTTCTAAATGTTCATATAATTTTAAGATTCTTGAGCCACACCTAGGTTTCTAACCTTTGTGGCACCACAATGTTTTATCTTATAATATAATATAATGGCTTCTTAAAATGCATGGTGATGTACCTAACATCGTAACTAAATGATTATTGAAAACAAAATTAGCGAGTCTAATGCTGTACTACTTTTACCACTAAGTTTCTAACTTGAGCAGGTGGTATAGAACGCACACACACGTGGCAGAATACAAAGACACATGAGATGTTGGCAGAAACAACAAATCACAACAAGGTAACACACTTGGCCTTGAGCCTCCGTAGTGGAGTTCAACAGTAACAACTGGTCAACCAAGGATCCCAAAAGAAGTGACCTTTGTTACACACTCAAACTCATACCTTCCAGCCTATTTAATATCATCATTACAACGCTTATATTAACTTGCCTTGTTTGTCTGGACGAAATCTTTGAATCGATATTCCACCTACTTCTAGATGTCCGATCAAGCTGAAAGTTTTTGCACAGACGTATTCTTGATGACAATACATGAAACAACTGTCATATTTACTAAATTGTTAATTAATTCATCAAAATTAATTAATTAATGTTTTACATGGAAATCGATGAATTTTTGAATCGATATTTCACCTACTTCTAAATGTCCGATCAAGCTGAAATTCTGTACACAGACGTATTTCTAATGACAATACATGAATCAAATGTCATATTTACTAAATTGTCAATTAATTCATCATAATTGATTAATTAATGCTTTATATGGAAATCGATGTTTGACCCACTTTCCAACATCAAATCGAGTTGGAAGTTTTCAAACAAACGTATTTTTAATGACAATATACGAATCAATTGTCATATTTACTAAATCGTCAATTTATTCATCATAATTAATTAATTAATGTTTTATATTGAAATCGATGTACAGTCCACTTCCTAACGTCAAATCGAGTTCAAAGTTTTTACACAGACGTATTCTTAATGACATCACACGAATCAATTGTCATATTTATTTATTTATTATTTATTTATTAATCATTTCCATTTACTACAAAATAGAATGGGGGTTGGCAGAAAAGAGCACAGCTCCAAACACCAGAGTGACTGTATCAATTTATTTATCATAATTAATTAATTGATGTTTTATATGGGAATCGATGTTTAACCCACTTACCAACGTCGAATCGAGTTAAAAGTTTTCACACAGACGTGTTCTTAATGACAATACACGAATCAATTGTCATATTAACTAAATAATCAATTAATTCATCATAATTTATTAATTGATGTTTTATATGGAAATCGATATTTCACCCACTTTCCAACGTTGAATTGAGCTGAAATATTCACACAGACGTATTTTTAATGACAATACACGAATCAATAATTGTCATATTCACTAAATATTCAATTAATTCATCATAATAAATTAATGTTTTATATGGGAATCGATGTTTCACCCACTTTCCAACGTCAAATCGAGTTGAAAGTTTTCACACAGACGTATTCTTAATGACAATACATGAATCAATTGTCATATTTACTAAATAATCAATTAAGTCATCATAATTAATTAATTGATGTTTTATATGGGGATCAATAAAACACTCACTTTCGAACGTCGAATTGAGCTGAAAGTTTGCACACAGACGTATTCTTAATGACAATACATGAATCAATTGTCATTTTTACTAAATAATCAATTAAACCATCATAATTAATTAATCGATATTCGATATATATTCGATTGCAAGATTCTTTAAGACTAAAAAGTATAAAATAATATTACATGAAAAAAATAATTTTTTTTAAAAACAACGCTTATATTTAAATGCACTAAAAAGTAAAAAATAAATTTTCGCCCAACAAATTTTTGCCTCACTCGGAAAATAAAAGCGTTGGGTGCTTTCCCTGCATAAACAGCAGAATACTGCATCTATGTCAATACCAAAAGCGCCCAACGCGTTTATTTTCCGAGTGAGGCAAAAATTTGTTGGGCGAAAATTTATTTTTTACTTTTTAGTGCATTTAAATATAAGCGTTGTTTTTAAAAAAAATTATTTTTTTCATGTAATATTATTTCATGATTATTATCATCACTTTTTGTGTTTTAGTGCAATATTACGGAAATTCAATGTTGGGTAGGAACGGATTTTTTTAGTTCCGTTCCTAGGAACTAGTTCCTTTTTAAGGAACTAAGGAACGGTATAGTTCCTTTATTCCACCCAGGAACTGTGGAACGCCATAGTTCCAATTTTCTAGGAACTGTAACTTATTTTCATAAGTTCCTTTTATTTTTACTTGACTGTACAAGCATGAAGGACGAAAGCGCCAAAACATAGTTTACTTACAAGATGACAGAAACGAGAAATCTAAAACAACTTTTTTTGTAATATTTCATTCTTGTCTACCCATCCCAACCCTCCACCTGCTACGCCACCCCCGCGTGGGGTCTCCAATTAGTCGCACACCGGCGCAAGTTGAAGACCCGAAACCGGTGACTAATCCCAAATCGCTCGTGCGGAATAAGCGTGTCATGTCACTTATAACTGACCAACCGTCCGACCCCTCTTACACAGGTGTGATTTTCAATACAATATCCTCATTTTGATTCCTACAAATCTCAACCATATTTTAGGCGTTATTTGCGAACCCTTGGCATTGAATGTAATTTAAAAAATGTAATTAAATTAATTATAACAGTTATTAATAATTAATATAAATTGTAATGCATTAAGAATTAAGAATATAAAATAACCTTTTACTTTTAGTCAATGTTCTTGGTGTAGGCCTAATACATAAACCTGGATAATAATCAATGAGTCGATGGCTAGTATCCCGCTCGGCAATATCCAAAGAAAAATGGTTGTTTGCGGAAAGGAACTATTTAGGAACTTAGTTCAATTTGGAAAGGAACTAAGGAACGCCCCAGTTCCTTTTTCTTTAGAGGAACTTGGAACTGGAAAGAGTTCCTTTTTCCTTGCGTGGAACTGGAACTGGAACTAGGTCAATTTTTTAAGGAACTTACCCAACACTGCGGAAATTATAACTTATTGGAGTGGTTAGGTTAGGTTGAGGTATTTTGTGTAAATTACACGGTTTTATTATAAAGCTACAGTTCGTCTCAATTCAAAATACACGCCGGCAAAATGCGAACTATGAAAGGAAGTGTTTCTTATTGTTGGAGACTAATGCCGTCAATCATCCCCTTTATTTGGCAAACCACTTAGCTCCAAACCAAATAAACCTTCGACCATAAATATTCAGAATTAGCCATTCTCATAACGGATTTGTAAGAAAAGTAGTAAAATAGCAGTTTCATTTAGTGATGGTAATTTTTCTTGAGCAAGAGATAATTATGGCCGACCCTTTGAAAAAGGAGCAAATCCTGAGCCCCGTCTTCGCTATTGTCAACCGGGTGGTATTTGTTATTTGAATAGAAATTATTGGTGGTCACTTTTTTAAAATGTGCATCCTTCCTGGCGACAAGCTTGACGTTTATTCACTTGCACAGAGAGGGAAATAAGCCGCCCTTTGAGAAATCCTCTTTACCGGCGTGTATTTTGGATAGAGACGAACTTTCGATAAAAACGGACCGTTTTTATAAGTTTTGAGAATATCAAATTTCAAGTGTTGGCTCTGTGAGACAGGGTTAGTCACAATGCTACAACCGGGGAAATTACTTTTCTCGGTCGACATATCAAGAACGCGAGAAGTTGTTAAAATAGAGTATAGCTTGATTCGGTTTTGTAAGAACTAAGTTGTAAGACTGTATAAAAGTATTTATAATATTTTGGAGAGTATCTTATTTTTGTATTATTGTTTAACAATTTTTAAAAATAGATTAAAAAGGCAAAACGGCGTTTACCTGCGATACTGACGTCGTTGCTGCGTTCCTATTCGAACAACTACGCCCTGCGTCACAGTTGTGCGTGTGAGCCCACCTTGGTGTCACGTGATATTCTAATTGCACACTTTTAGGACTGTTATTCTCACAAACAGTCAAAACATATGTTGTGCCTACTAATCTCTTACAAGGCCGTGAAGTGAGCGACGTCCACATCCGATTTAAATTGCAATTCCGTCTAACTCTAAAGTATCGTATATTCGTGTTATTTGGTCTAAACGAACGTGTAAACAAGCCATTATTAATTGGACACTCAAATTACGTTTACGCAGCACCATATATTGCTTAATTGCTATAATTATTAATCAAGTGGTGGGGGGATGGGCGGGATGGGGGGGATGGGGGGGGGAGGAGGCTCTTATAAATTGTGTTTTGTATGAAACCCTGCTGTAGGGTCCGAGGTATGTTAGTATGACCTAACTAACAAACTCAATGGCATGACTTGATCCATTCCCACACATTCGCTTCATGACCAGGAAAAAACTCCAGAAAGTCCTTCAGACTGAGTTGCCGGTGACCGGTATCGAACCGATGACCTCTCGAATCTCGTCTTACCCCTAAGAAACCTTATAGTCATAGCCTATACCTTTAAGGTATTGCATGGGGCATCTTCAAGCTATACCACGGTGATTCGTTCATAATGATGTATAGACAAAATAACACGAAGTGTGACAGTACGCAATACACCCGACACCGCCAGACTTAGGCACAGTCAATTATAGCATTTGTTTATGGTTGTAGTACATGCTATTTTTCATAAGAAAAACAAACTCCATAATAAAGCAACCATAAACAATCCTACAACAGTCGTAATATTGCTTTAACTTTTACGATGCGGCTGTAGGAGGAGTTGTTAGGAGTAATTTATTAGCAAAAACAGCGCGAAGATCCCGTTTTTTAAATCACATTCAAAACTAACATAGATAGCGCTGCTAATCAACCTCCTTTCAGTGCCATTGATGAATAATAACAATAAAACAACAATGAAAATTGACAGCTAAACCACTCCTCTTAGAAGATTATTTTCTTGTCACCAGAATGCATCTTACAGTCAATTTTTAATGCTCTATATGCTATAACACATCGAAAAATGAAAACGGCTCAATTTAGATTGGAACTGAGTACAATTTTTTATTCTTTTCTTATATTAATATAATGGTTGATATTTTTAATTTATTTAATTAATTATTTATTACAAACTAGGTTTCTATTGCTATTTTAAATATCAGGTATATCAACTATTTTTCATGTAGGTGGTAGTTATAGTTGTTACGAACTTAAATTGAGCCACCGGGCGGTAGTCTTTAATAAGGAAAGCAGATACCTAAGATTGTATCTCAATTGTTACTGTTCCTCTGTATTAATTCTATCACCTTCCTCATCGGTATATAAAAATAAGATGTTTTGCCGGTTAGCGATGAACTTTGAGCTTGAACTTGAGCTTCTCTTCTTCAGCTGGGTCCCCCTTGTACATTGGCAGAGACTCCCCCCCCCCCCCCCCAAAGATTTATTAAGTGGCCTATCAATGCCAATGTCCTACGGCAAAACCAAGCCCAGGGCCTATATACTAACCTATATTTATATTTTAGTTCCCCCTATAAAATACACTCACCTCGTGAGTTAGTGCGCATATATTATGCCCAAGTCAAAACTAATTGAGGAAAAATTTGAACTTGTTGGTGTAAAATTATATCGTCAGTTTGTATATTGTAACGTAAAACTGGGCATATACCATAATTAAGTTCGAAATTCTATCGTCAGATGCGAGCACAATATTATTACGAGTAATAAAATATAAATAATGAAATTGCAATTTTTAAAAAATTGCAGAAAGAAATTGCAATTTATAAAACTATAAACGAAAAGGCTATCAATTCAAGCAAAACTGGTTAATTTCCTAAGCATATAAAACGTAGCTAGCTGTATAGACTGACAAACCAAACATAATATCATCAGAATGCCTGGACCGGAGCATTCACCTTCTTTCGACTGTCTCAGTAAATGCTCTCAATGAAATAATGCCCCTCTATACACTAGTCTTCATGATAGGGTCCAGACAATTGAGCGGTCATTGTCGCTATGGACGTCTGTTTGTTTGGATCATGTGAGTAGCATCAACGTATCCGTTATGCAGTGGCGTATCCAGGATTTTGGAAAGGGGGGGTTTAACTCATATTATAGAGAGTGGAACCAAAATTAAACGGGGGGTCCGGGGGGTTTCCCCCCGAAAAAATTTTCTCGTCAAGGTCATTTTGGTGCAAATCTGTGCGTTTTACAGCGGCCAACTGAGCTAAAAATAAAATTACTAAATTTCTGGCAACGATTTTCTCCTTAGGAAACGAAAAAAGCTTCAAAGAACAACAATTGAACTGAAGTGTTAATACACAGAAATAGAATTATAGAGCGATGTGTGTATTTTTAACAAAAACTAATGTCTTTGGTATTTAATACAAAAATACTGTATATTTATATTTCCTTTTTTTTCAATCCAATGCAATTTCCACTTTTTCTTTGCGAAAGGGGGTTTTTTCCCCCCTCTCCCCCCCCCCCCCCCTTGGATACGCCACTGCCGTGATGGTCCGTTTACACACTTTCCTAAGATTTAAGATTGAATGTTTTGTTCCTAGACATGTGTTACTGTTTTACTTAGGATCGCTACATTGCCAGGATTTAATAGGTGGCCTCTCATTGGCTGGGATAAGAATTATAGGGATAAGGGCTGCATAGTTCTTAAAAATCTTATAGGAAGTTATGTGAACGCCATTATGCTACTGGCTTAATTCCACTTTGTAAATCTTAAATCTTAGCAAGTGTGTAAATCGAACTCTACAAAGCTTATTTTTCTCTCTACAGCTGACTGAAGGTTCAACTATTTCCATTGAGACTCACTCAGTCCTAGATTTTGTGATTCAATGAAAGTGGATATTCTCATGAGCCACTCGTTAGTATATTATGTATTTGTGTGTATGGGTTTTGGTGACAATAATTTATCTATTACAATATACACAACACATTTCCGAATTCAAAACTAACAGAAATACATGTCGGTACATTCTGATTACGAAATTAATTTGCGGTAGTTCCCTGAAGTTAATTCGATCTTGACTAATCAGTTGGCAAACAAATTTCTATCATTTTAATACGATGTAATCAAGTAAGTTATATTGCAAATAAATCGCGACCATGTTGCTTCATAGAAGTAGAAAACGATTTCAACAATCATGACTGTGACATAATAATATTGTCTATATTTGTTGCTTCGTGCAGACCGCATCGTTAGATCACTTTCTGAGGAATGTGCAATGCATAGCGCACCCGTTTTGTTCGTTCGTAAAGTTGTCTAATGTGTTAGGTAATCATTATGTGAATAGCCGCTCACTTTGGCTACTACCACACCGCGTGGAACCTACGGTCAAGGTATTGCCTAAATAAAGTGTCTTACGCTCCGACATATATATATCAAGGGTAGTAAAGAACTCTTTCCATCAACGGTTAAGGTGGGGAGTTCCTATATCCCTTGATCGGACCATGTGACATCTCGCATCTTTTTTTATGTTATTTAAAAACTGCTAATATCCATAAAATTGAGCATTTAATTTCCTAGCGACCGACATTATTTTTACTTCCTTGTGACAACTTGGAAGCAATAAAGAACAATTTTAATCGTAATTTTAAATCTCCCTTTGTGCAGGATTGAAGGAGCATTGGAGGGAGAGCGCTGATGTGCTCTTATATAGAGCAAAATTGTGTATACAATGTCGCTGAAGGTAACTGTTTTTTAGCAAATACGAATGAAAATGATTCAAACCTGCTTTGGAATGACGAGAATGGAACAAAAGTCACTTATCGTGAAAGGTGAAAGGATCCTTCACCATAATCTGCCGACGCAATTAATCTCCTGCAGGTGGTTATTGCGTCGGCACATTATCTCCCTACATACATTGGCTATAACCAAACCAGTGAGTAAGTAAAGATATAAACCATCCGAAATGTCAATATCATCACCATATTCATAGGATGGTTATGCAAATGTATGTTTGTACGTTTTGTTATATACTTAATTATCTTATATCTTTATGCCAGGCTCGTCGTCGTCTTAGCTCTTGTAAACAAACAACTTACACTATTTAAGACCTTCACAAAAAATCGTTTGTTGCATTTATTGGCAGTTAACACGTTTCTTTTTTAGCGTATACACGGAGTATATTGCAATGCCACTAATAGCAGACGCATCGTTATAAGAGTAAAGCAAAGATCCATGGTGTCAGTTTATTTATTAGGAATAAAAATGGCCTTGGAACGTGAAGATTTCATTGGTTTGGAGTGTGGACTGTAAATGGACCTAAATCGGAAATTGGCGTAAAAGAAGCCATCTAGACAGATAACCTTGCAACTAGTTTTGCAAATCATGCATGCAATGTACAAATGCGTTCTTTTGCCTATCTGCGCACTCAAATATGTAAACAAACATCACTCTAGAATTCGGCTTTTAATTTTAGCTCGCTCGGTTTACTCTAAGTGCGCCCGTCTCTAATCGAGAAGAATTATGTAGAGTGGAGAGATCATGATTGTATTACTCTTCTTGCAGGTGACGTGACGTTAAACATTTGAACCTTTCCTCTCAACGTATCAGCAACGTTTGTTGTTTATAACCTATGGACGGTTTGTCATTAATTGAACATCAGTTCAATTAATTTATTTCATTGTTGTCTTAGTGACTTGCAAGAAGAGTTTAGAACGAGTGTTACTAAGGTACTTGTCTAAGTGACTTGCTAGAAGAGTTTAGAACGAGTGTTACTAAGGTACTTGTCTTAGTGACTTGCAAGAAGAGTTTAGAACGAGTGTTACTAAGGTACTTGACTTAGTGACTTGCAAGAAGAGTTTAGAACGAGTGTTACTAAGGTACTTGACTTAGTGACTTGCAAGAAGAGTTTAGAACGAGTGTTACTAAGGTTCTTGACTTAGTGACTTGCAAGAAGAGTTTAGAACGAGTGTTACTAAGGTTCTTGACTTAGTGACTTGCAAGAAGAGTTTAGAACGAGTGTTACTAAGGTACTTGACTTAGTGACTTGCAAGAAGAGTTTAGAACGAGTGTTACTAAGGTACTTGACTTAGTGACTTGCAAGAAGAGTTTAGAACGAGTGTTACTAAGGTACTTGACTTAGTGACTTGCAAGAAGAGTTTAGAACGAGTGTTACCAAGGTACTTGACTTAGTGACTTGCAAGAAGAGTTTAGAACGAGTGTTACTAAGGTACTTGACTTAGTGACTTGCAAGAAGAGTTTAGAACGAGTGTTACTAAGGTACTTGACTTAGTGACTTGCAAGAAGAGTTTAGAACGAGTGTTACTAAGGTACTTGACTTAGTGACTTGCAAGAAGAGTTTAGAACGAGTGTTACTAAGGTACTTGACTTAGTGACTTGCAAGAAGAGTTTAGAACGAGTGTTACTAAGGTACTTGACTTAGTGACTTGCAAGAAGAGTTTAGAACGAGTGTTACTAAGGTTCTTGACTTAGTGACTTGCAAGAAGAGTTTAGAACGAGTGTTACTAAGGTTCTTGACTTAGTGACTTGCAAGAAGAGTTTAGAACGAGTGTTACTAAGGTTCTTGACTTAGTGACTTGCAAGAAGAGTTTAGAACGAGTGTTACTAAGGTTCTTGACTTAGTGACTTGCAAGAAGAGTTTAGAAAGAGTGTTACTATGGTACTTGTCTTAGTGACTTGCAAGAAGAGTTTAGAACGAGTGTTACTAAGGTACTTGACTTAGTGACTTGTAAGAAGAGTTTAGAACGAGTGTTACTAAGGTACTTGACTTAGTGACTTGCAAGAAGAGTTTAGAACGAGTGTTACTAAGGTACTTGACTTAGTGACTTGCAAGAATAGTTTAGAACGAGTGTTACTAAGGTTCTTGACTTAGTGACTTGCAAGAAGAGTTTAGAACGAGTGTTACTAAGGTACTTGTCTTAGTGACTTGCAAGAAGAGTTTAGAACGAGTGTTACTAAGGTACTTGTCTTATTGACTTGCAAGAAGAGTTTAGAACGAGTGTTACCAAGGTACTTGACTTAGGGACTTGCAAGAAGAGTTTAGAACGAGTGTTACTAAGGTTCTTGACTTAGTGACTTGCAAGAAGAGTTTAGAACGAGTGTTACTAAGGTACTTGTCTTAGTGACTTGCAAGAAGAGTTTAGAACGAGTGTTACCAAGGTACTTGACTTAGGGACTTGCAAGAAGAGTTTAGAACGAGTGTTACTAAGGTACTTGACTTTGTGACTTGCAAGAAGAGTTTAGAACGAGTGTTACTAAGGTACTTGACTTAGGGACTTGCAAGAAGAGTTTAGAACGAGTGTTACTAAGGTACTTGACTTAGTGACTTGCAAGAAGAGTTTAGAACGAGTGTTACCAAGGTACTTGACTTAGTGACTTGCAAGAAGAGTTTAGAACGAGTGTTACTAAGGTACTTGACTTAGTGACTTGCAAGAAGAGTTTAGAACGAGTGTTACTAAGGTACTTGACTTAGTGACTTGCAAGAAGAGTTTAGAACGAGTGTTACTAAGGTACTTGACTTAGTGACTTGCAAGAAGAGTTTAGAACGAGTGTTACTAAGGTACTTGACTTAGTGACTTGCAAGAAGAGTTTAGAACGAGTGTTACCAAGGTACTTGTCTTAGTGACTTGCAAGAAGAGTTTAGAACGAGTGTTACTAAGGTACTTGTCTAAGTGACTTGCTAGAAGAGTTTAGAACGAGTGTTACTAAGGTACTTGACTTAGTGACTTGCAAGAAGAGTTTAGAACGAGTGTTACTAAGGTTCTTGACTTAGTGACTTGCAAGAAGAGTTTAGAACGAGTGTTACTAAGGTTCTTGACTTAGTGACTTGCAAGAAGAGTTTAGAAAGAGTGTTACTATGGTACTTGTCTTAGTGACTTGCAAGAAGAGTTTAGAACGAGTGTTACTAAGGTACTTGACTTAGTGACTTGTAAGAAGAGTTTAGAACGAGTGTTACTAAGGTACTTGACTTAGTGACTTGCAAGAAGAGTTTAGAACGAGTGTTACTAAGGTACTTGACTTAGTGACTTGCAAGAATAGTTTAGAACGAGTGTTACTAAGGTTCTTGACTTAGTGACTTGCAAGAAGAGTTTAGAACGAGTGTGTTACTAAGGTACTTGACTTAGTGACTTGCAAGAAGGTGTTACTAAGGTACTTGACTAGTTACAAACATAGCCTCTTCAAAGTTGTTTTATTGTTTTCCTCTAATTGTGTCGGCGGAGCTCCAATAATAGTTCCAAGAACTTCCGTTTTTTCGTCGGAGCTGGATTCTGAGTGAATAATAAGGTTTCATAATAGTCGTTATTCAAACTTGTAAATCTAAATAGCTTGTGGGGCGTAATTAAACTCCTTCCCCTTCCCCCCCTCCCCCTCCGTGAAGAGATCGGTGCTCTAACCTCCTCGAGACATAATTGTGACTTCGTGAGTGCACCTTCTACACTCTACCTACAGACAGTCTACTCTACAGTGATGTGATACGAGTAAGGCCATCGAACAAACCGCAGGGAAACTTGATAGTGCAATAGTGCATAACTATCCGCATGGTACATTAGCCATGTTTACATAATTATACGATATTATTTAAAACCGGACTGAGTAGGCTACTATCTATCATGGATGCCAACGTTTACATGAAGCTCTTTACTTTACTTTATTGTAATTAAGGCCAGTGTATGGCACAATGCCCTCTTTAGCCTGATGAGTGATGATTGATGAATGATAATGAGGAAGGGAGGAGGGAAAGTCTGGTACCGGCACGTAGCCTACTCATGTCGAAAAGTACCAAGGGGACCATCGGCTTTACGTCCCATCCGAAAGGACGGCGTAACTTTGACGAGTCATATAGGTTCCTCCACTAGTGTACTCGGTCTTGTATCGACCGACACACATGGTAGGACTGAGTATGGTTTTTGGGTACGGTCCAGCTATTTAGCCAGACCGAATCCAGTCGGTTCGGTACCGTTTTCTAGGTGTTTACATGGGTACGAAATACTCATTCAACTCCGTACTGAGTCCCTCATGTAAACTAGGATAAACTCTGTTACTGTGTTTAGAGCCCTATCCACAACTGTCGGCATCGTGATCGTAATAGTAATCTAGAAATCGTGAAACGGTTAAAGACTCAACCACAACTGATGGCATCGTGATTGTATAACCGTAATGGAAATCGTGACAGAGTTCACTTGCTGTACACAACAAAATAGTAACGTCGTAATGGATTGTAATGGTAATTCATATTTCTACAATTGCGATCCCGATTACAATTACGATGCCGTCAATTGTGGTTGGGCCAACAAAATCTTAAAGCCGTTATGATTTGTAATGAGAAAATTTAAGATGGCGAACCCGATTCCAATTACGATCACGATGCCGACAATAACTGTGGTTGGCTTAACACAACATAGTAGTAGTAGTAGTAATGAAGGTTCGACTTACGACTGTGACGGGAGATGCGAGGAGACCTGTTGAACACAAGTGTTACTCGAACCACTGAGACCCACCGACTGTCTCACAGATGAGCCAGTCTTATTAACATTCACGTCCAGCCAACCGGAACGCGCCATCGCGTGTCACGTGACGCTTTCACTTGATTGGCCGTGACGTCACAATGCATGCATTACCTTTACAAGATGCACACTGGCAATTATACTAGTCAAGTTGTTATGAAAACAATAAACTAATAATTAGCTGGGGAAAATCCCGATTGTTACATTGAATGTATATCCCTACAATTAATATGTTAAATATAATAATATTCATATATATATATAGATTACATATACATACATAGCCAGAAGATATGGGCTCGACCCCCAGTCGCAGCAAGCTTGTGTTACAATTTCTACCGTTTCATACGCTAACCACAAACCTAGTTTGAGCTTTAAAAATCGTCACACACATATATCCCATATGTCGTATCATATTATCATATATGGATATGGAGAAATCCAGAAATCAGAAAGGCAACCCCGACTGGGAATCGAACCCAGGTCTCCCACTTGCCGGGTGGACGATTTAGCTCATAGAACACTGGCACTGGCAATTTAATGTCTGGATATTGTGCATTATAACATGTTCGATTCCCAGTCGGGGTTGGTTTTTTAATTTCTGGCGTTATTTCTGGCGCTTCGTTCGCCGAACGAAGAACAACGCGTCGTGTGGACCCTCGAAACGTCGGGTGAGGTGTAGTTAAGTCTAACTCTAAACCACCTACTCAATTTATATCGTGTGACGAAACCCCCAAAATGGTGAACAATAACATACATATATATATATATATATTTTTTTTTTACTATTTATAATATACTTCATCTAATAAATATAAAGAAGCCGTAAAGAAGGCAGCGCAATTAAAATAAGTGTAGCTGCCGGAAGGATTGTTCAGATTATTTCGATAGTTTGACCATCTAACAAGAATCGATTGATAAAAGGATTAAAACATATTGTAGCCATATCGACACTGCTCCATACTAAAGATTCATGTTTTCCTACGAACTATACCACGTATCCATATACAGATACTATATAATCATCAACAAGAGAAGAGTGCCAGTGCCGCATCATTTGTGTTTGGTCTGGTTTGGTGCGAACTCTCTTAGACTTTATAAAATTGGTAATAACCTGCATTTTCCATTTGATAGTTTTACTCAGAGAGAGTTATCTATCACTCTATAAAACCCAAAGATATTAGAGTAGTAGGCCTACTATAATAGCCCCTTATACGGTATAGACGCGATGATCGGGGCCGGTAAAAAAACAGTCATCGACACAGAAGATGCTCATTTCGATACCTACTGGAACGTTAACTTCTCCATTACACAGCTGATTTCTCACAACAGCTGATTAAAGCATTAACTATTTCCATATTCTAATTGAATGAAAGTGGAATAATAGTCAGTTGCTAGTAAATGCATTGTTTTAATGGGTTTTGGAGAAAATACCTGACATATTATTACTAGAATCACAAATATAACAAAACATTCTCGATGTAAAACTAGCATTTACCGGTCTTGTGAATTTAATTTGGGGTAGAACCCCCGAAGTTAATTCGATCGTGTCTAATCAGTAGGCACAACTTTTACACCGTAGTTTTTACACTGTAGTGCTATAGACAATGCATTGGCGCTGCTCTTGTGATTATAAATTGAAGGCTGGCATTTTAATCGCATGTCAATGGAGGCATTTAATTTGCAACAGGTTTCCACGGCCTGACGTTATGGTTGGAATGCCAGAAGCTTGATTGTGCCTCATGTTTACTCAATTTTTTTTTTAAATTATGTTTTTGTTTATAATAGATTCAGATTATACGGCCAAATGTCAAGAATTTTTCGACTGTTAGGTAATGTTTTACCAGAACGTTGTTCACTATTGTAAACACACAGGGAACGCAGTAGTGTGCAAGAAAAATACGAACTATTGGTTATCTGCGCCGTTTCGTTGCTTACCTTATTATAATAATTATTCATGGTATAACGTTTAAAGTTATTCCATCCATACGTGACTGTGTAGCCCATTTTCTCTACCTGCGTCATAAAAGTGGTAGTAGTGGTAATGAACGTTTCCTCACGAGTAATTTAATTTAATTGTTTACGTTCTAAAGACGCAATAAACGAAGAGGTAGTATCGTCATAGCGACAGGCAGAGCTATCCTGGCCTATTTTACCCAGAGAGAGAATGAGATGCAACGCGCAAGTACCATGGGCGCCACGAGGGGGCGGCAAGGGGAGGCACTTGCCCCCCCCCCCCCCCCCCCTCCGGATTTCATGATGCGTACAGTCATCTCAATTGTAACACTAATGGTACGTTTACAGCTACGCGTTGCGAGCGAAGCGAAGGCACGATCTCCAATCAGTGGCCGAGTTTGCGTGTAACTATTAACTTCTTTGCATGAAACTCGGCCGCTGATTGGAGCTCGCGCCCTCGCTTCGCTCGCAACGCGTAGCTGTAAATCGACTAAAACAAGCCACCGAGAAACAGTACACTTTCCCCAGATTATTAGCGCACTGTGCTAGTCACTGGAACTAGGGGATGCTATAGTTGTCCCAACGAAAGTATTCTGATGCTTACGACAGTGCCGAGTCCAAGGTGACAACTCTAACCTAAACAGGTCCATTGGGGATAATTTAAAACCTTCCGTTGGTCACCTGTAACGGTGGGTGTGGCCAAACCGCCTTTGCACTCGACTAAGCCGAATATTTACGAATGTTTGAAAGAACGCCAGTTATCTGTTGATTTTCTTTCAATTGTCGCGGTTGAAAGGGGCAGTAGACAATGACCTGAGACCGGTATGCGAATACTTCCGTTGGGACTTGGGACTAGTATAGAGCATGCAACACCCCCACCAAAAGGATGACGAATGTTGCCTTCAGTCTTAGGTCTAATACCCTCAATATTCTTTATATACAAGTTTGAATTTCCACAAAGCTACAATATTTAATCTATGAAAAATTCTTATAGTCATGGTGACAAGTTGGTTTCAGCTGCAATGACCTCGCCAGGTTGTAGTTATTATGACTTACCAAGATATAACCTTTCAGTGATAAAAAAGTACAATATTCATTATCTTTTTAGTTTTTGCATCTTGGAGATAAAAAAACCCAGGAAAATGAATAAAAACACTTAAAAACCGTAATGTTTAAAACATGAATCATCATAACGACTTGAAAAACCTCATGTCACGGCGCTTTGTTAAAGACTGCATCAAAAAGACTCTGATCAAAGTAATTTAAATTAAAAATAGGCAACTTGATTTTTATAGTTGGTGCAGACTGGGTGCAGACATGATGTTGCTATGCAAGTTCATTGACATTGCTGAGTTACATTGCCGAT
The DNA here is from genome assembly GCA_945910005.1 of Isoperla grammatica. Taxonomy (NCBI): domain Eukaryota; kingdom Metazoa; phylum Arthropoda; class Insecta; order Plecoptera; family Perlodidae; genus Isoperla; species Isoperla grammatica. The sequence continues at coordinate 35,231,145 of OX246740.1, forward strand.
CAACTATGATCAACTCATTGAAAAGCACATCCATCGTTCGTCTATTACACGTGAAGCTATAGTTCCACTTAGGACTCGATGTTTGAACATGGTTCTCATGGGAATCCAACAACAAAGATTGCACACACATTACTTACTGTATATAAATGTGTTTTATGAGTACTTGTCGTAAACTCTACAAAAGATTGTGTTATACTTAAATATATTCAGTTTTGGATTATACACGTTTTTATATTTTTTGAATTTCCATTAAGCAAAAGCATTATTGGGTAAGTATCGTGCTTAACGAGCTCCGAGCTGTCAGAGGTATTTGCAGAGTAAACAAATGCCAACTTTCGATTTGTTATCCACGAAAGCAGTGAATTGGTGATTGATGAAAATAATTTGAAATCTAATTTTTAGTAGCGCACACAAACCCAGTAATGTCGATGTGCAATTCGATTATATAGCTTCAACATTCAGAGCCTTCAGAGTCAGGTATTTGTTTAAAAAAAAAATCATTTTTCTCTGCCCCCAATCGGTGATTTCGTGGTAAAATGAATCCAAATTTGGGTTTCAAGCGTAGAAGCTGACAATTGATGAAGGTTTTATACACCAAACATGTAAATAACCTTGCCAAGTATACTATTAGCTAAAATATCATACTGTCGTCAACAGGCCAAGAAAACAATCGGCTGCTTCTGCTTGGTAACTCAACTGTAGAATATGTGTATTTGAAAATGATTTTTGAAAATCAGCTAGTTTAGATTCATGGCGTTTTGCAAATGAAAATGATGGGTGGTATTCTTTGATATGCCTATAATTATAGATCCCGGATGTAATTTATGTTGTAATACACCATTGTTAAAGCTAATCTGCGTATATATTATTTATTTTGAACTGTCGATTCTTCAAATAAGCAATAACAAACATAGATTGTCCCGGATACACAATGAATTACAACATATTCACATATAAAGCTGGCTATAGCTTAAAACCTATGTATTAAACTAATAACAAATGCATATACGTGTATTTAAAAATAATCCCAAACACTGTTTTCAAACTTTACCCGTAAATGAAAATCTAATTGTTGTCTAAATGAACCGTGTCACCATCATGGCCGCTGTGACAGTGACGTCACGTATAGGGAGTAAGAAAAGGACAGCTGATAGTGATAGGATATACATTTTACTGAATTCAGATAAAAAATGATAATAGTTTTATTAAAATTCAAAGTGAAAACGTACATAAATATATAGTTATAAAGTAATGCCTTTGGAACAACTAATTGAAGTCTGAAACCATTTAATGGTTGTGGGTAATGTCGAATTTAGTAAAACTAAAACATCTATTGATTCATTTCAAGTACCTGTAAACTGACCGTGTGTATAGTGTTGCAACACATGAACAATCCTGTTAATGCAAGCAGTTTTATATTAAATAAGCCGTAATTGCATTTACTTAGCATTATTATGAAATATGTTTGTTATTTCGAAACCTGTAATGTTGTTAATTGATGATGGTGTTTTCTATGTTTTCCATTGCACTTATATGGTACGTCATAGTATCAGCGAAGCACGAACATAAACTGTGCGTGTATACAAAACTTCATCTATATTTTAGTTTTTCTAAGATATACAACAATGGATTTATTTGATCATCTCTTCTATTCTTAGCGATGTTCTTTTCTTATTACCAAACACATTCATTTTCTTGTAAACCTAAACCTATTTTTGACCTTGAAAAATACTCACTTCTGTAAAAGTTATGCGTTTAAAAATTATTGAATTTACATTTTTACTCATAGATTCCAATAACAAAGGATTGAAATGTAACGCAGTGCATCATTTTCATTTACTCACAACGTTAGCGAAATCGAAAGTGATCGAGTTGGTGCGAACTTTCTTGCGCCTGATCTTTTTGCCCAGTCAATCGATGACCAGTTGTTTGAAGGAACCTTCGAGACCGAAGATCTCGTCCACTGTCTTGGGCTGTCCGGGCCGCTTGGACTCGTCCGTCTTGAGCGCTTCTTGCTCCTTGAACCATCCGCTGTAGCTCTCCATCTTCTTCACCCACTCGTCTGAGAGGACACAGAGAGAGAGAAACAATTTAATGTCAGCTGTCCATCGTTCATTGGGCGAACCACAAGGATCCAGAATACTAATGAAAATAAAAATAATACATACTAAACACAAAGACAAATAAATTAATGAATACAAATAAATTCATATTTAGAGTCAATACCCACTCAGTAACGAAACTGATTTTCAGTGGGGGACTTTAATTTAAAGCGACTAAACCAACCCTGTAGGCTCCGAACACCATCGACAATACACAGCAATAAATGACAATACATTTTCTTTTCGTAAAATCATTTTTAGGAAGTACCAAAAATAATACGTTTATTTCAATCATTGAGACGGTCAAACGAAAAAAGTCACTTTTAGAACTGACATTATTTGATATCTTGAGGAAGAACTTTGAGGACTAATGGGAACGAATTAGAGTTAAAGGCATGGAAAAGACAATAAGAATGTTAATTAAACTCTTACGACTGGCAGAGTCACCACTGAGGCAAATTCTACCCCAGTCCCAGACAAGGCCAAAACTAATGCTAGTGTTTATTTTGATGTTTAATTTTAATTTTTTTGTGAGATTGAGAGGATTTTGAAAAACATTGAAATTTACTTTACGTTGGAAACCTATAATTGCCCTTTCCTTTATCTCTTCAGGTGGCAACTGTAACGAGAACGTCCAAGGTATTAATAGTGCGCAAACCCAGTTTACCTTTTGACCTTGGGCAAACCTTCAGTCAGGGTTGCGGTGGTCAGTCAGTATCAAATTGGAAACTAAAGGTGTATCACAATGATAATAGCTGCACAAGACTCAATTAAGGGGCCTGATGATGTCACAACCACCTCAATTGAAAATTTTTCCGCACGAAAGCTGCCCAGTGATAACTCATATCTTTCTTCAGGTGATGTGCTAATTAGGTATTACCTAAAATCTTTGGTATTACGGTATTTGGATTATTTAGGAAGGAACGTCCAGGGCTGCTAGTATGACAATTGAGTCAGGTGTGTCGGTGGTGGGTATCGAACCAGCCACCTACCGATGTAATTCTCGCGTGTAACCGCTGAGCCACCTCTATCGGGTTTTATTACACAATTAGAAACTAAGTTATTCATGAAAGTAAAGACTACCGTATTTCCGTACATCACAACCGCTTATATTTACAATGATGAAGTTGGAAAACGGATTTAATTTGTTTGTATACATGAATGTATTACGTTCACTTGTGAAAGTTTCTAAGACCATGCAGATCATACCATATTTGTTCCACATTTGTGTCAATAAAATGAATAATGAACTTTTACATTAGAACAATAAAATTGTTCATCCATGCACCAATAGATCTTTTAAAAATTGACATAGGACCCTTAGATAGAGCAAATGAAGCTTTCTAGACCAATTCTGAAAATCATCTATTAACCAACGAGTGAAATTGGTTTTAAACTCGTATTGATTTGTAAGTTATTAACTTATTGGTCTGGGTAATCATTTATGTACAAGTGTGCACAGTTCTTATATCATTCACTGTAGAGGTGTTATACTTTGATAGTAATCATACGTTTGTCATTTCATAACAAATATACATATATTCAAAACATTAAAAAAACAAATTCTAAAAAAAATATTATTTCTAGAAATAAATTGACACACATATCTGTGGTACTGGTGGATGCAAAAACGGAGCCGTCATAGCAACAAAGCCCACAATACAAGTTATTAATTAATAATATTTTTTTCCCACTATTGACAAGTTCTTGTTATTGAGTGAGTAGACAATAAACACAAATATATTTATTTGTAGAATGTTTAACTTGGTTAAAACACGTTTACGTGCACAAGGACGTGTAGCGTAGAAGTGTAGAAATGACATAATGGTGTATTTTATTGCAATGGATGTATGTAGTTAGGCTTGAAAGAATTATTGTTGTAATTTATGCTAAAGTGTAAGAAAAACATCAATATAGCGTTGGATACAATTTGGAATATTATGTAAAACTAATAGTTCAGGTATTTGGAAGAACTCCGTACACTTTGACGTGGAGGGAAGGATCGTTTAGCTGAACGTTCTTCAAGGCGAAAGAGCAAGTTAGAAAATAGAAATATATAATACTTAACTAGCTTGTATGTTGACATACTATCAATTTCTAAATGTCAAATTAAGCAATCTGTAAAGAATTAGTTCTAACTCAAGATTCCACGTGTAAATACAAATTTCTAGATAACTATAAATATGACAGAAAGAGAAGATATAAATAATCCAGTACAATCGTCGTAAGAAACATAATCAAATGCGAAGAAAATGAGATGAGCTGTTTGAAACCAATCTACGGAGTGATCAAATGTGTTAACTCACCATGAATGTTCTTAATGGGTCCAATGCTGCCTCCGTACTCCTCGGGCAACATATCCTTGGGGATATGCTCGTACAAGGACTCCATGGTTGAGTGAACGTGTATCTATAGACAGGAAAACATTAACTATATTATTTTATAACATTTCTTTAAAGCAATATTTAAATGTGAAATTGTTAGGACGAAAATCATACAAAAAGTAGACCCCCCCCCCCCCCCTGGAATTGTTCACCATTCAGAACCATGTTAGTTTATTGGCCTAGGAGCACCGCCGACAAAGTGGGGATTCATGATTCGGATTCCAGTCGGGTTGTCTTTTATAATTTCTAGTAGTAGAACAATTATTCTCTAGAAATAATGCTCGTTTTATTTATTTGTCATAGTCGACTTGACATTCCACACCCAAGTATGTTTAAAAGAAACTGACACCACGAAATAACTGAACGTGCAAATCCAATGACACAATGCAACGTGATGAATTTCATTTATTGAATTAGGGCGCTTTAAACAGCGAAGATTATTCCCGCGGAATACGTGATTAATATCTAAGCCATATTATTTTGAAGTCACAACTAGCCATTTAATATCAGGTATTATTTTTTGTTCTATATAATTTTTTTTAACTTGCTCGTCTAGATTTTTATCATTGCTTGTTGTTTCAAGTGAAGACAACCCGCGAGTTTTTTTAAAATCAAATTGTAAAGGAAATATTTGTGTATAAGATCACAATGGTAATGACTAATGACATTTCGTATTTAAGATACCTGCGCAGGGACAACTTGCTCAGTTAAACCACGTTAAACTATTTAGTGTATAAGGCCCGGTTTTTCAATCGGTTGACGAGTCGTTAACGGTGCCATTAGCTGACGGTCCGTTATCTGTTATCCAATAAACCATATGCAGATAACGGACAGTCAGCTTACGGCACCGTTAATGACCAATTGATAAACCGGGCCTAAGGCTATTTTGAATTATTTTGCATGTATCCTAGATGTGTTTGTATAGGTCTCATTCTCAAACGGTGCATTCGCTTTATGACTGAAGAAAATCTCGAAGAATTATCTGCCTGTATTTTTGGTAGCGTGTAACTATATGCTATAGTATTGAACATTATTGATATCGGTAAAACATGAGAGACATTTCAAATATAAGAGAAATCCTGATACACGGGAACCGAGTATACCTAATTAAGTGGGCTGCCGTAACTAGAAGAGTTCATATAACATTTCGAAATGGTAGTTTTTGTGATGTATTTGTAACAGAAAAGTCAGCAACACAATAACTAGGCCAAGCTTGACCTGGTATTTATTGAGCGAATTGATGCATCATCAATATTATGTAACGTTATGCAGGCAGAGTGCCCAGCTCATCTAAATAAAGGCAATGTAAGAAATTAATTGTTGTTACATTGCGAAAAGAACATGTCATAGTGCAATTAATATTTTATTACTTGAGTTTTTCGTTTGAATCAGGCCTTCGTAAATTAAGGCATATAATTAAGAATGTAATAGAATTATTTAGAATATAACTACTAATGTGTTAAATTATGATTGTCCGGTACAACAGTTGTGCTATCGTGTCTTGTAATTTTGTAATACAAACATATACAGATTTGAATAATTATGGTGTGCCAGGAATTGGTGTTGCGCTATGATACCTATTTGAAATAATTAATTAGAACGATTTTTTTTTTATGTAAGAATAAGAAAATGAAAAATTATAATAAAATATCAAGGCATGCACGATTATACGTACATACACGTACACGATTTAATACTTATTTGTGACTAATCCAATGGCTCCAACTGTAGATATTGCGTAAATCTGCAGGTGGATATTTTTGTTTAAACTCTAAATGACGGCAAGTTTACACGTACACGTAACAGAAGTTTCTGTTACACTATTGTAACCACAAATTGTAACAAAATACGTTTGGTCAAGCAGAAGAAAAGGCCTCATGGCCTTAAATTATTATTATTATTTTTATTTCTATTATTTTTATTTTTAGTATTATTTTTATTATTATTATTATTATTATTATTATTATTATTATTATTATTATTATTATTATTATTATTATTATTATTATTATTATTATTATTATTATTATTATTATTATTATTATTATTTATTATTATTATTATTATTTTTATTATTATTATTATTATTATTATTATTATTATTTTATTGTTGCAATACATACAATCTCGCTCAAAACCGGCATAAACATGTTGTACGGACACAAACGTCAAGTATTTTTACCTTATTAAAATCTACTTAGAACTACTTAATATATCTTTGTCCACATTATTTCTTCCAAACCGAACTGTGGATGCTATGTACGGTCGTGGCCGATTTGTACTCATCCCTGCATTCGCTCTTTGTACGGTGGAAACCACGAAAACCACCATCGGGATGGAGAACTTCTTGAAGTCTTCATTCTTCATTCTCTTATTATTATTATTATTATTATTATTATTATTATTATTATTATTATTATTATTATTATTATTATTATTATTATTATTATTATTATTATTATTATTATTATTATTATTATTATTATTATTATTATTATTATTATTATTATTATTATTATTATTGTTATTATTATTATTATTATTATTATTATTATTATTACATCTACGCTAACTGGCTTCAAAATGGCTGATAGTGTATATTGTCCGAACGAAAGTATTCTGATGCTTATGACACTGCCGAGTTCAAGGTGACAACTTAATTTTCTACTTCGCTAATTCCTACTATCTAATGTAAACAAGTCCATTGGGAATAATTTAAAACCTTCCGTTGGTTATCTGTAACGGTGGGTGTGGCCAAACCGCTTGTGCAAGCCTGAAATAACGCCAATTATCTGTTGATTTTCTTTCAATTGGCGCGGTTGAAAGGGGCAGTAGACAATGACCTGAGATCGGTATGCGAATAGTTTCGTTGGGACTAGTATACATACCCTTTCCCTGATCTTCTCCTTGAGGAAGGGCTTGACGAAGTTGATGATGGTGTCGACCAATGGGGAGACGTTGATTACGTGAACCTCCTTCAGCTTCACTGGGTAGGCCTCCTGCAACACACGAACACACGCACGTGTCACTGCTACGTACTGTTTGGTTCAACATTATTAGATCTATTCATTAAAGTTTGAGTTCTATATACGCGAAATGAAATATTTTGTTTCAACATAATTATCAATTTCAAATTTATATCTATTGAATATTCTATAATATGCTATTGTCAAAGATTACAAATTAAATTTATTAGATTTACCTTGACTTTATAAATTATATTTCAAAACAATTTATTGTTATAAATTTGTACACATTGTTGAAATTCCAGTTTAGAGACTTCTATAAAATAAATGTAAAAATGCATATCATAATTCTTTATAATTTTCTTTTTGTCAAATTAAAGAGTAACAAAATCCTAGATAAAAATCATATTGAATTGCGTTTCGATTTATTGACTTATTATTAAATGTAGCTCCAAAGATTAAAAATAATGTTCTTTGTACATTAAATTGATATTCTTTTGTTTTTGGGAGAAGCAGAGGTATACCAGAACAAGGAGATCAAACATAATAGATTGCAACAATTCTGAAGAGCAGGTATAGTATTAACAACGTGTATAGGTTTGTTTCTTGTTTCTTGGGGACTTTATTGCTACATGGGCATTATATACGTGTCTGGTGTTTTCAATATATTTTCAACATAGCTTGTGTAGTTGCATTTATTTTCCTCCTTTGGAAATGAGTTTCAAAACTAAATAAAAACAGCATTTTAATAGAATATACACACACAAATGTGACATTGTCACCGGTAAAAATAAAAGCCTGATATCCTCACAACGTCGGTCAGGATAGCTTGCAACGTACCTGAACAATGACGAGGAACTTCTTCACCAGGAAGGGGGTAAACTTCGCGAAGTGCGACGCGGTCGCGACGGACGCGTCGAACACGTAAGCGTCGCCGGCCACGCCCGTCTGCTCCTCAGCCAATCGGATGTCCCCGATCATCAGCACCAGCTTCATCGCGTCGGTGACCTTGGGGAAGTGTGGTACGTCCTTGACGCGGGACTGCATGACCGTCACTCTCAGGCCATTCTTGGTCAGCCCTGGCAGCGGGGGGAAACACCTGTACAACACAATATTGGTCAGCCCTGACAACATATCATATTTTGGTCAGCCCTGGTAGCGGGGGGAAACACCTGTACAACACAATATTGGTCAGCCCTGACAAGATATCATATTTTGGTCAGCCCTGGTAGCGGGGGGAAACACCTGCACAACACAATATTGGTCAGCCCTGACAACATGTCATATTTTGGTCAGCCCTGGTAGCGGGGGAAACACCTGCACAACACAATATTGGTCAGCCCTGACAACATTATCATATTTTGGTCAGCCCTGGTAGCGGGGGAAACACCTGCACAACACAATATTGGTCAGCCCTGACAACATTATCATATTTTGGTCAGCCCTGGTAGCGGGGGAAACACCTGCACAACACAATATTGGTCACCCTGGACAACATGTCATCTCTTCGTCAACCCCCCCCCCCCCCCCTCCAAAATGTCGTTTGATCAGGAGACAGAACACAGTTATTATAAAATCAGTAAATTTAAAACTATCTGTCTCCAAAATAATATGGATAACTGTTTATACATATATAATTCAACTGGAAACAGTTAGTTTTTGCTGTAGGTTTCATTATCATTTTCACGCTCCCAAATAGCACCATAGTACTTTGTACGCCAGCAGATAGCGCTGTCCTCAGTGTGCCGCCATCAACGCCACCTGTTGGCGACAAGCGGTACTAACAGAGCTCAACTCACACTGCGTCGAGGATCTCCCTGAGCTCAGGCCGCGTGACGTCACGGTCGGTGAACAGCTCCGGTACAGCTGTACTCAGTGTGCCGTCATCAACGCCACCTGTTGGCGACAAGCGGTACTAACAGAGCTCAACTCACACTGCGTCGAGGATCTCCCTGAGCTCAGGCCGCGTGACGTCACGGTCGGTGAACAGCTCCGGTACAGCTGTCCTCATCGTGAAGTACATATCCAACTTCCTCTTGGTCTTCTCTATGGAGAACTTGCAGCCTCGCAGGAAGGTCATGATCCGCTGGTCGTCTGGAACAATTCACCCCCCACATTGCAAGGTTACAAAATTGACTTATAATCTTCTTATAATAGGGAATGCTCCTTAAGTTTATAATACGGCACACTTGTTACTTTCATCAAATATAGTAAGAGTTGATTCCAAAAATATATTTATTTCATAAATATAAGTATTTTTTGGTGTATTTAACTTTGGCTATTGTGGAGCTGGAACGAAAACGCTCTGTGATTGGCTACTACGACGCGTGACGTCATAGTTCGCTAGCGGCTATTGTGTTTACGTTCTAAGAGATTTCCCCGCACTTTGCCCATTTTGGACCTTCCAAAGTGGAAAATTCACTTTTACTGGACAATGTCCATGATTGAAATTTTCCCAGCTTTTCGATGGTGTTTTTGGATTTTCCATTTTCCGACTTTTACCCCAAGACTTTTCGAGTAGAAGCGACAAATGTGTGGATTTTTCCGTTTTTTTTTTCCGAAAGCCATCACGCCCACACTAATGTCTTTTTTCACTTTTTGTCGCTGCAGTATCCGACGCTCCCCTTCTGGCTACGTTCTTCCACTTTTTATTATTATTTTGGACCACCCCCTCCTACCGGCCTGATGTGATACATTTCGCAATGTATGGAATTGTTTCGACCGCGTTTTGTGGTTTTCGACCCAGCACGCTCAAATGTGTTTTTTTTATTCTTTCTTTCTTTTATCGTAAAGAGAACTAAATTGCGAAACTTTTGATATGCCCCACTTTAATTACAAGTGTCCCGTTCGAAAGTTACGGGCACAACACACCAGCGGTACGGCCGCACGGTCACACAGCTCTAGCGAACCATGACGTCACAGCCGCTGGGACAGGCGGTGAGCTGTTTAGGCGCGGAATTCAAAAATGCATTTTGCAAACCTTCGGAAAAGTAGTTAAAATGTATTTAATAATAAAAAATCTTTTGCAGGGCAGCTTTGCATACTACTACTGTTAAAACTATCATAAACTAAAAGTTCAGGAGCATTCCCTATAGTAACTTCGTAACTGGACCTGAATCAGCTAACAAATCAATGTACCAATTAAATAGCCATCGAAGAAGGCGGTGGGCAGCCATTTCAGCCCTTAAGTTTCAGATTTTGACATTGTTCACAGTTGTTGTTGTGACTGTTGATGTGTAATTGGCTAAAATGTCCGAGAATGTCAAAAACCGGAAATGAGAATCGCAGACGCGTATTCCAACCATGTTGCACATCCAGATAGGTTGTAAGTCCATGGTCACATGATATTACAAAACATTATTTCGCTTTTTTATTTTTTATTCAGAGATTCACCTTTGGATCATCAAGGAAAGACATCAGCGTTTCACGGTGTGGTAAAGCCAGAGTAAATGATGATATTCAAGTTAAAAAATGCCACCGTTGACTTAAATAACACATTAAATGTTATGTTATTGACATTATTGAGGTTATTGAAGTGGGTGGGTGGGAAGGGGGGGGGGGGGGGGGGGGGGAGGGGAGATAAATAGAGTTGAGACGATGATATTTCATAAGAGCTTTTTGTCATGCACCGACGTTCCGTCCCAACAACGTCAGTCAGTATGTGACAATTCAAACTATAGCGTGGCTCTAACATAAAGCATAAGTATCAATATCAACACTTCCTTAGTTCACATTTACTGGCTATTTGACGGACAAATTAATTCTTCGGTTATCATTGGCATCACATGGGTTCCAATCAAAAGTTCTCATATAGTTTTTACTGTCCGTATTAAAAATATAATCATACGTTATGATCTTCACATTTAATGTTGGCAGATACATTTCCAAGGGATGATCTTGAGTTATCACAATATTTTGTCGTCGATTTAAAATAACGATTCATTTTTCTGACCTAGATCGACGTAAGGCTCATCATCAGCGCATCATATAATGGTCAGCAAATACTATACTCGTATATACTTGATACTTCCACGTCTAATAAAGAGGTCAATGAAGTAATTTCGATTGCTGTGTCAGTTATACGTTCTCGAACACTAGACAATAACGTATTTCAGATTGCAAACTACTTTCCTCGCAAGAAACTGGGTTTCCAATCCGGCTAATTGGATAAGTTAACGTAATACAACATTGTAGTCATTATATCCACGAAAATTCATCCACAAAAACAAAACATCCAAAAAAGAAAATGTGTTAACGTTCGTAGGCAGCGGATAGTGTTAAGGTTCCTAATTAAATTTCTGTATCTGGGGTGGTCGAATCAATGAAAGTAAAATACCCACCTAATATTCGCCAGAAATTTGGCAATACATTACGGTTATAATGCTGAAGTGGGCTGATGCCACCCCCCCCCCCCCCCTCAAGCATACAAATTTTAATGGGGGTGCATGGTGGAAACCCACCTCAAACATTTCAGTTACATATTCTAGCTTGTTATAGGAGACCCATTGAACAGGGGTACATCATGGAGTTTTGTAGAATGGTCTGATTTTATCAAATTAATTGGCTTCCAGAAAAAATCAGATGAGTTCCAGAATGAATCCGAAATATTTGTAATGAGGACTGAAACTAACACATAGATAGTGCTTCACAACAACCTCCTTGATGTAACAATAAAACAACAACGCACGATTGACAGCTAAACTCCTCCTCATAATAGCTTTTTTTGCCACCAGAATGCATCTAAAGTGGCCAATAGTTAGCGAATAGCACAGGTCTTACCGTCGAACTGTGGGAGATGGGGCGGCTCATGGACAGCCAGTCCTTGATGGTCTCAAGGTCTTACCGTCGAACTGTGGGAGATGAGGCTGCTTGGACAGCCAGTCCTTGATGGTCTCAAGATCTTACCGTCGAACTGTGGGAGATGGGGCTGCTTGGATAGCCAGTCCTTGATGGTCTCAAGATCTTACCGTCGAACTGTGGGAGATGGGGCTGCTTGGACAGCCAGTCCTTGATGGTCTCAAGGTCTTACCGTCGAACTGTGGGAGATGGGGCTGAATGGACAGCCAGTCCTTGATGGTCTCAAGATCTTACCGTCGAACTGTGGGAGATGGGGCTGCTTGGACAGCCAGTCCTTGATGGTCTCAAGGTCTTACCGTCGAACTGTGGGAGATGGGGCTAACTAGACAGCCAGTCCTTGATGGTCTCAAGGTCTTACCGTCGAACTGTGGGAGATGGGGCTGCCTAGACAGCCAGTCCTTGATGGTCTCAAGATCTTACCGTCGAACTGTGGGAGATGGGGCTGCTTGTCAGCCAGTCCTTGATGGTCTCAAGATCTTACCGTCGAACTGTGGGAGATGCTTGGACAGCCAGTCCTTGATGGTCTCAAGGTCTTACCGTCGAACTGTGGGAGATGAGGCTGCTTGGACAGCCAGTCCTTGATGGTCTCAAGGTCTTACCGTCGAACTGTGGGAGATGAGGCTGCTTGGACAGCCAGTCCTTGATGGTCTCAAGGTCTTACCGTCGAACTGTGGGAGATGAGGCTGCTAGGACAGCCAGTCCTTGATGGTCTCAAGATCTTACCGTCGAACTGTGGGAGATGGGGCTGCTTGGACAGCCAGTCCTTGATGGTCTCAAGATCTTACCGTCGAACTGTGGGAGATGAGGCTGCTTAGACAGCCAGTCCTTGATGGTCTCAAGATCTTACCGTCGAACTGTGGGAGATGAAGCTGCTTAGACAGCCAGTCCTTGATGGTCTCAAGGTCTTACCGTCGAACTGTGGGAGATGGGGCTGCTTGGACAGCCAGTCCTTGATGGTCTCAAGATCTCTGTCTCTGGTGTTGGCGTCTTCGTTCAGCTCGCTCATGATGCGTAGCTGCATCTCCTGGTTGGGCTGGATCAGCGTCATGACGTCACTGGAACATACAATAGGTCAGACTGTGTTTCGGTGGGACGCTGGTTCGATTCTGGCCACTGGCAAACCTCCTGAAGGTTTTAACTAAGATTTTACTCAGCTAAATAAATCTGGTGAGCACCCTACATAAGGTATTCACCAGGCAACATACTCGAGTTGGACCTGCTTTATAATATCTCTATGGCATTCACTACGTTTATCAGGAGCTTTAAACCGGTTTAAGTAAATCGTTTTAAGGGTTTAATCGGTTTAATGGTGTTGGTAAACACATCGATTTAGCTAAGAACGGTTTAACTTTAGGTCACTTTCCAAAGTGACTTAGAACAGTTAAACCGATTTAATTTGATGTGATAAACACTTAAAACGGTTTAAGACGCCATCTTTCCACAACCTAGCGGCAACTGAGTGTACTCATTTGACAATTATTGCAAGGCGCGAACGCGATAGGTTATGTAGGTGTGGAACACCGCTTACTGAATGTTGCGCACCGCCTTACTGTACGTGTTTTAAGACGATTTGACGACACCTGTCGGGAGAATATCAAAGTTGCTTTTTTACGCCGAATTGTTAACGCCTTGATAAACGTATCGACTTACGGAAACCGTTATACCTTAAATCGACTTAAAAAGCCCTGATAAACGTAGTGATTGATGTAAAACGGTTTTTATGATATCGTATATTGTCCAGTGTAATTTATGCTATCGTAAATAGCACTGGCTTAAATTTGTCATTGAATTATGAACACCCACTAACTTGTATAATCGTCTTGAATAGCATTAATTATTATTTATTGTGGTTTACTATACCCAGAAAGGATATGGAAGGCTACTGCAGAGCTGCGAGACTCTCCTCAGCCTGATTGCAATAATAGATACAGGTAATGCAATAATAGGTAAAGCAATAAGAATCATCACCAACTTGTGAAGTGTTAAACCATTGCCGTTCTAGTGCAGCCGCTGATATGCTGTTCCAGACTTCAATCGTGCTTTCATTTACATTTGAAAATTAACTTTTTGTTGATTGTGTCTAGGATCTTACACGTTGATGTTTATTGTGTGCTATACATTCATATTTAATTTTGTAAAAGTCTATATTGAAAATTGAACAAGAAAAATTCAATTTCGTTGCTTGGAAGTATAGGTTTAACATTTCTCCATTTAACTTAACGTGCCATAATATTTAAGTTGAATTCTTGCGTTACACCATTCTGAGAAACGTGAATTGAAAAGTCAACCTGGGATTTTATGTTTTTATATCCAATTTATTAATATCATTACCAATACCAACAGCTGCCGAAAGACTAATTGTGCCATCACATAACATTGACCTTATCAAATAGTTAATTAGTTTTATCCTCGAGCACTAGAGTGCGCACCGAAGCTTGAATATAGCAACCTGTGCGAAATTAATTCGAACTCGAGTAATGAGTGCATGAAGTATAGCAGAACCTACCGGTAAATGCAATTCTAGGTGAGGTGGTCTAGTCCAAAAGTAAGTGAGCGCCGTTCCCAATTAAATATATATACAAGTTTTTAAGCTGAAGTAGAGCAGTTGAACATAAGTTAATCAGAAGTCATTCGTGCGTTCATTCGTTATACATTCATTAAAGTTCATGAAAACTTGAAGCGTCGGTAGCCTGGTAGGTATGCTATAGTCAGAGCCAGACATTTATGGTAAGAGCGGAAATTCAACATATAAAAACAGAAAATTTGAATTATTTTTTATCACGGAATCACAGATTTTGGACTATAGAACAAAAATGTATATAACTTTTATTTTAAATACCTTTACGGCTTACAAACCCTCAAACTAATTTGTTATTGTAGCTTGCAAGATACACGGCAAGATCCCTGTATCAAAACCCGCAAAAATATCCACCACTAAAAATTTAATCTTGAATTATTTTCAAAACTAATTCACAGCTTTTGTGGATAACAAAAACGATAATTGCTATTAATTTTCACCACAAATGATTCTGGCTATAGTTTACTATTTTGTACTACGTTTCAAGAGCAAAACTACGGTACTACTACAAAACTACTAACGGGAGAGTGCGAGAGACCTGCAGAATTATATTGAATACTATGCAGATGAACATGGGTACTACACAGATGCTCAACAGCAAAGATGCTAACACTATAATTACGTCAATGCTTAAGACAACTCAAGACTCAAACGTGGGTTGCATTACCGGCCCATTACACTAATTTGAACTTTTTCATCGACTTGCTCTAAGCCTACGCCGTAAACTTTATTCCCGAATTACTGAAAATCCAAATTAATTTTCAAGTTTCAAGGTCAACTTAGAAAATTAACCAATCAGTACGCATACAACATTCAACAGCATTTATAATATCTATGTTATTTAAACTATTTGAAGAAAACTTGTCAAATTATTATTTTGTTCAAATTTACCTATACTTCAATTCTGAATGGGGCCGCAAATTATCATACCAACGTCCAACTGTCTTAATGACGGTAACAAGATGTGTTTTCCTGGATCGGTAACATTAAAACCATGTGCTGACATCTAACAGTTTTCTCCTGCACTTCGTCTAGACTGGTTTAGTGCGAATAAGATGTTACGTTGACTACGCGCACGAATTTTTGTGCACACGCCACGATCTTTGGTGCAAATAGTGTTACATTTTGCCTATTTTGCAGGCGGTTTAGTGTTGAGAGATAGTGGTTAGACACGGGCTTACAACTAAGTTGTCTGGGCCACAGAATAATGAACATTTTTAAGACTATAAAATTTATAAAATTGAATTTTTGTTCCAGAAAGAAAGCCGGTTTTACAAACATCAAATAGGCAAGTATTTATGGTGGATATCAAAGGTTTTGATTTTTTGTTGCCATGGTGAACACCAGTTATCCAATGGATAAGTAGGTTTTGGGGCATTAGTTCATTGTGTAGGAACTTAGGTTGGAATTCATAGTCGGCCCCTACACCTAGGGGCGCCCATTGTTACCAAGGTAACAATTGTTTGCATGTTATTTCCCATAAACAAAACAAATCCATAGCAACAATGGGTGCCCCTAGGTGTAGGGGCCGACTATGAATTCCAACCTTAGAACCATACGCAATTCTCACACAAACGGTAGATGTAAACGAAGTAGGCTATGTTATCCTAGGTATGACTCAAAAATCAATCAAACAAAAATAGTACATAAAGCAAGCTATAATAAACAGCAAAATTATCTTTCCATATCTCTTCAGTTTCTTGTTCGTTATTTTTTCTTTTGTCCTTCACAATTAATTTTAGGGATCGTTTTCTTTATAAAGTTCCTTCTTTATAAAGTCTTATTCCTATTTATTATTCATTGATTTGTTTTAACGAGTACGTGTCCTGTAATGCGTCATCTTTTTGAAGTCTGTATTCCAAGTTTTCTTTTCTATTACAACATTCTATAATTAATACTGAATATATTTTTTATTTTTAAAATGTACGATAAGTAGCCTAATAACGAATTACATTTTTTAAATGAAACGCGCATTCATTTAACGTAATTGCACTCACATTAAAGTGACTGACTTTTACCGTATATTAATGTAACATTAATGACACACGAGCAACAATTTTACTCCGTGAAGTACATGTTTAATACACGAAGCGTATCAAGCGAAATGTTTATAAACATCAGATTCTGTGATAAGTGTAACGATAATGACAAAACGCATTTCATTTCTCTTTCGGTTGTGACGGTTTCCCCAAAAGATTGTCTAGATAGCTCATCACATTTAACGCCAAGTTTAGTAGACACAATGGCAGTTTCTCTGGTGAATGTAGTGGTTGGTTGTGTTAAGATGGTGAGGACGATGGTTATGTCCATATCGTCTTGTGGAACCGTTAGTGTGACGGTCTTCGTTAAACACAACGGTGCTCCATTAAAGGAATATTCTCAAATGCCTTTAGGGAAAAAATGAAAGAAATCGGTAACTATTTGAACGAGTTATGAGTAATTTAGTGACAGTGTTTATTGGATGACGTCATCCATTGTAACTTATCAGGATCGCAGCCACCACTACACTCGACTCTGCTACAGAGTATCTGATTTTATCAGATACCGATCAAGAGATATTGATTGAGATATCAAAACTATTCGTTATGAGACCAACGAAACAATTTTAGATATTGTTGTGAGTGAGCACATTATACAGCAAATATTGCCCCTTCAATATTTATAGTTAATTTTTAGGTTAATACGCCATCACAAATAATTACAATTTTGTTTTGACCTACTGATAAGATCTTCTGTTAGTTCCACTCTCTATAACCAGATTTATTTGTATCAACATTTGATATGTAGCACGTTAATACTATCAAATATCATGTCCACAGAGCCACAAGACGTTGTATACTATCTCGCACTCAACGGTTATATTTCTCACTCAACGGTTATATCTTGCACTCAACGGTTAGATTTCTCACTCAACGGTTATATCTTGCACTCAACGGTTAGATTTCTCATTCAACGGTTATATCTGTCACTCAACGGTTATATTTCTCACTCAACGCCACAACGGTTATATTTCTCATTCAACAGTTGTACAAATACAGAAGACGGGTCAAGACAGTGTTTCTCGATGTTAGTGCGTCATATCGAATGTCACTTTACGTTATACGGTCATTACGTGACACTAATAATCATCCAACAACGGAACCAGTATGTTTCTCACACATATTCTAGTCACATGTATAACGAATTGCATTTAATTATTAATTAAGTTTGTATTTTATGTTTTTCCTCTTGCATAGTGTGTTTTTCATGTACGGAACCCCGTTATAATGTAAAGTGCATGAGAGTTCGACAGTTCACACACAATCGCTACCTCAGTCACACTACAAATTGCTACACTTCTTGCAGTGCAGAATCTTCACGGTTCGATAATGCGAATAAACGACCGGTCTTGAAATCGTCTACGTTTTCTGGTCGAACTGATATTTTTAATCACAGTGAATCACGTAATGATGTTTTTTGGTAACGTTTCAAAACACATTGGAATTCGATTTAAACCAATTGCGCTTCAATCTATCAAGCGTCTCTTAACAAAGTTTGCTCCTTGCACTGGGTCCTACACTGTCCAGTGCAGCAAAGCGTCTTACACTATTTAAATAGCCAGTCTTAAAATCTCCTACACTCACTACACCATTGCGTGACTTCAATATTAAAGTTTTAATTACAGGCGAATGCCATACAATTAATATCTACGTGAACTTATACGGGTACAAAAGAACGATTTAGCATTGACACTGACCTGCACTAGTGTAAAGTGTAAGACAAGCGAACGAAGCTCTTGCCCTTCATACTTGAGAGGCTTTACATGAGTAGTGACCGCACACTATATCTTGATTGGAAGAATACAGTGTTTTTATGGTTTAAAGTAACCGTGATAGTATTTTGTTGTTATAGTAAGCAATTCCAGAAGTTGAATGCAAAAATGACAGCTTACGCAAAGATATCTAATCGGCAACAAGATCATGAATTTTGTTCCACTCTATTTACTTTAAAATCCCCCTTTTTTAAGGTACTTATCACACTGGTTTTTAGTAAAAATTAAATAAAATATAATATGTATAGATTTGTATTTATATTGACTACCCACTCAGTTACAAGAAGTGATTTTTAGTGGGAGACATTACATTATATGTTCTTCGTCGTGGATATGACGGCTCCAAAGTCATGTTTGCATATAAAGCATTACCATACAGATAGATTTTGGACCGTTTTCAAAGTTTAAAAGTTTAGCGTGGTACATTTTGTGGGTAATTTTTATCAAGTTTTAAAATAAAAATAAGAATTCTTTGTTTGCCGATATTTTAGATGACTTCTGCTAACAATAATGTCACATTTCACATCCGTATAATAACTGATCCAGAAATTAACTTTCAAGTGAACGTTGACTCATAACGAAGATACTTTCTATATAACGTGAGTCATATAATTGTTTTTGTTTCGTAGTCTGCTGAGGTAATGATCGTTAGCTAACGACAAAAACCCCAATCATTTCGGTACCAACGTAGATACAGCGTGACGTGTCAGTTGAGTTTTCTCTCGTTATGTGGATGTGAGTGGCACACCCTATGACTGAAGTACCAACATTTAGTCGGTGAATCGGTGAGGAAGATGGTGACGTCATTAGAATGGTATTGTCTCACTAATCTACTAGCCTAGTAGAATAGTTCAACG
The DNA here is from genome assembly GCA_945910005.1 of Isoperla grammatica. Classification (NCBI taxonomy): domain Eukaryota; kingdom Metazoa; phylum Arthropoda; class Insecta; order Plecoptera; family Perlodidae; genus Isoperla; species Isoperla grammatica. Next base: position 35,250,700 of record OX246740.1, read on the forward strand.
ACATCACATGACTTACGACTACCGACTACTGCTACTGTACTAAAGTCGCTGTACAACATCAATCAATGACGTGTTTACGGTCTCGGCCAACCCGAGCAGGTATTTGAATTAGGCACAGTTGGCTGCCGCTCATCCACCCGTGATGGAAGCATTACCCAAGTTGTTGTACGACAACTATAACGAGTAACGACTCACTATAACTAAAATATCAATATGGAAACATTAAGGTTGGAATTCATAGTCTTCCCCTACCCATGGGCGCCCGGAGTTGCTTAGGATTTGTTTTCTATATAGATAACAACACAAATGAAACTGTTACCTGGCAACAACGGGCGCCCCAATGAGTAGAGGACTTCTATGAATACGTAGCTAAGTTATATGACACCTATCTAATGTTAACAATTATCCAGGAATCTGTTCATGGTTCTTAATTAAACTGTCCCCTCCCTAAATATGCAAGAAAGGGGTTAATTTTGATTGTAAAACTAGGCTGGCGCCGTGTTTTGTTTCAATAAACTTAGATTATGCACCAAACAAAGAAAGATACAACGATAGAGTTATCTAACAACAGCTTGGAACCCTCAATCGTACCTGATGATATTTAAAAATAGTATTTTAGTGTTGCGTCAAAGAACACTGACTTATATAAGATCTTTCAATATTGATTTTAAATTTTAAATTATTATACATTGAATAAAGGTAGTTAAACCTAGCATTAATCCTACATTGAAACAGGCATGGTTGCCTAAACGATGATGAGAATGATCGACGGAGTCATCGCACGAAGCTAATCGAGACGGTGAGTAGGCGAACCACAAAACGCCATACGAAATGCACGTTCGAGGTAAGGCCAAAATTCAAGACTGGAACGCAAAAACCGAGGTTTACCAGACCTCAAATGCCGTAACTGACTGTGGTCACCCATTGGGTTGTTAACTTTTAAAATTATGTGTCTAGCTAGGATGAGAAACATGTGCATGGCCTCAGGGAAAGCTTGGGAATAATCGATTCAGTTGTAATGAATCCAACCTTATAAGACTATTTTTTTTTAGGGGCAAACGTTATTAGAAGGTCAGATATAATTACGTTTGTTATTACAATTTTTGTGATTGCCTTAATTTTGAAATGAAATTTTTAACTTGATATTTTAAGATTTGAATATCAAGTTACCTACCTCAAGTAACAATGTAAACCAATGTCTGCAAATTATACCATAGGGTTTTTATTTTTGAATATTGTTTTTGGAATTTCTACAACTGCCAGTAAGAAAATCAGATGAAATATCCGGTACATCCCGTAAGTTGTATTGATGAGTTTCATTTGATTTGATTTGATTGTTGTAGTATATAAACATTTTATGACAGTTATTTTCCTTAAAAACATTAAATCGACATCAATTAATTAACAGTGATGAGGTTCCATTGTTCTAACTTATGTTTTTTTATCCACTCGTGCATTGTAAACAGTATAACCATGGATACAACGTCAATACACAAAACAGATGAAATAATAAAATGTTTTTTAAATGGGTATATAGGCTACATTATTTATTTTTTACCGGGATGGAAATCCAAAAAATGTAACGAAATATATTTTTATTTTACGAAAAAATTATATGGTTATCATTACAGTACATAACACAACGTTTTACTTACGATTATTAGTTCAGAACTCAGTACCAAGTCAAAATCCACACTTGAAGTTCGGTGCACTGCAACTGTGTAACTGACAAGACTATTGTGGCTTCTTTATATAATATCTCTTTCGCCAGCCAATCACAGCGCTTGTAGCCCGTCACGTGACCGTTCAATTCAACGAGCATGTATTAAGATAACGGTAGAGCTCTCTTTGATCTAACACCATCGAAACTGCTCGACCGCGTAGGCAAAAGAAAGTTGCAAACATCTCCATCGTACTCGCGGCTAAACTATTTCCTATGTTGCATGTTGTAAAAATATCGGAGAGATTTTTTTTAATAGTTTTTTTCTTCTTAGAGGTAATTTGACGGTGGATGATTTCATTTACTACTATGTGTAATGAATGTTACATGCGCAACGTGAAAGTGTGATGGAAATATTGTTTTTGAAATAAATATGTATCATAATATTTTCCGCATTTACTTAACACATATTTTAAATTAGTCATACTATAGGCGAACTAAGTGAATTGATCGAACTTATTATTAATGAAGTAATTATTTTATTAAAAATATTTACACCCCATGTTAGTTTGATGGTGCCGACAGAGACAATGAGGGTTCGAACATCATTTCTGGGTGTCCAACGTCATAGTTAATACAATTGAACCGTGTATTGCGAAAGGGCGTATGTCCACTTAGCATAGATTCGAGATAAATTCAAAGAACTGTCCCGGATGGATTTTAGCAGTACGCTGGAACTTTGTCATCATGTGTACCCCAGGAAAGAGCTGAACTTATGTACTTTCTGCACTAAAATGTGGGTCTATGTTAAGACAAATTAAACATTTGATACTCGGTTCAATTCATGATCCAACAATATCTTTTCTTATTCAATTGATATTTAAATAGAGATAAACGCGTTGAAAGTTGAATCATCATCTCGGAATGAATGAATGAATGAATGAATGAATGAATGAATGAATGAATGAATGAATGAATGAATGAATGAATGAATGAATGAACGCAGGTATATTAGTACACCCTCCACCCTATTACAAGTATCATCTACACCTGTTGTGGTAAACTCAACAATTCTAACGAACTGGAACACACAGGTTCTAACTGATTAATTAAACAGTAGGCAATCACCGTCCAGTTATATTATTGCTTGGAATAAATGAACAAGAACTACGTAACTATTGACATGGTGGTCGCCATAACGAAAAACGTACACTCAAACGATCATTATAATTATGTAAGTTTCTACCTATTTTAGCATTAGGTCTACCCATTACATACTTTACGTTGGTTCTCTTATAAATGTAACTGAGGTGAATACCGCCGTTCATTTTTTTCATATTGTTACAGTGATGCTCACGTCTTGTTGTGTATATGGGTGTAACAACCAGGCTTTGCCAGGTAGGAATATTATATATCATAGATTTCTGCACAAAGATAGATCCACTAAACTGTATCAAGAGTGGCTTATCTCAATAGAGATAACTTTAGCCATCAAACAAAACTTTGCTGGACCATAAATATTTTCCCCCCACTATTGATTGTTTACATCTCACGGCTGGTTAAATCGATTTGGATTGTTCGTGCGATAGATCCAAACTTTGCTGGGCCATAAATATTTTCCCCCCACTTTTGATTGTTTAGATCTCACCGCTGGTTAAATTGATTTGGATTGTTCGTGCGATGGATCCAAATGGGAGTCTTTCAGTCAAAATTTCTCACCAGAGTGCAGCATAGAACAACCCGGTTTTAAAATAGTAAACAAACGCGGATTGCAACGGGAACGAGCGTGATGACAGGTAGTTCAAATTTACAACATATACTTGGTAACGAGCATAATCTCCTCAAATATAATAAACAGTAATATGTAATTAATAAGCTTTAACGCCTAGTACTGACCCTAATCATTATAGATCTACATTATTCAAGTTTATCACAGCCTTTAGCTCTCGACTTTTCAACCACTAACTAGCTGACAGATGACATTGCCTGTGTGTTGCAAGAAGCACCTAATTTAGTTATTTTATTTGAACTTTAATTTAAAATCATTGTTTGCTGAGGCTCCGATTTTATACAGTCATATTTATACAACAATATTATTTTAAGACAAATTCATCAATAAAAACAAAGGCTAACAGACCGTAACTAACAGCTACGGACGACCTACCCTTGTCTCTCTGCATGTTGTCGTATCATAAAGGCACAGGAAACACATATTACCACTCTGAAAGATCTCTTTGTAATGTTTTCAGCGTCAATGTTTCTTGATATCGGTAAAATGGTGTCATAAATAATATTACAAACTTAATTAGTCGAACACGGGCGTCACATTATAGAAAAAACGCCGCCATGTTCCCCCACGTGAAATTAACTTCTGGCAAACACGATCAAGGCAATAAAGACAACTGACCATCAACCGACGAAGAAACACGTCAAGTATCCTAGCAACAGACAGAAGTCACCGCTTTATTGATGTTAGTATTTCTAAGTCACAGCCTATCAAAGCCAGTATTTTCTAACACCGCCTTGCCGATCAGTGTATTTTCATTTTGACAGGTGGACCGCATTTTTCGGTGCTGCGCTCTGGTGGTTGAGCTTTAAAAGATCCCCCGTTTTCGTTGGATACACAAAGCTGTGAAAATGTTAACGCCCCAGTCAATAGGGAAGTATCATCAAAAATAAATATTCCTCAAAGTACCTAAAAAATGGAAGATCATTATCTAAAAATACGGGCAGTATAATTTTTATATCTGAGAAGCGTATATTTCCAATTCTATTAGCATTTTAAGTTTGAAATTTGGAACTTCCAGTTCTGTAATTGAAAAACGGCTCTTGACGTCATATGTCATGTAAACAACTGCCTCCTTGAAGTATTCTTAATAATATCAACAATATTAAGTTGGACATTTTACAATATCTAGGATGCAGTGACTTTACAACAATGCCTTTTATACCACTATTTTCTTTAAAAAATACATTTTGATACAGTATTTACGAAAACATGTTTAAAATAATGCAATTATTTAAGATATTGTTAATTAATGTTGAAAAGTGTTCATTTACCAACTAGAAATAAAAGTTGGTTTAGTTAAATCTTGTGAGAGCAATAATCTACTAAAGAGTGGGATTTCAGTACTATTTGTATGATATAAAATTATTGTTTACTGAGTTATGACGTCAGAACCTTTTAATCACGAGCAAGATGGCGCAGGTCCGTTTTTGAGCGTGTTTTGACAGCAATATCTTTGACTTGCTGTTAAAGCGATGTTAATGCACCTTTCGAGTCGAAACCAATTAGTTCCCGTTTATTTTAACTTGAGGTAACCAGTAAGCAAATAAAAAAATGTATGTCTTCCCTATTGGTTGCATTACATCATATGAAAAAATGGTATAAATATTACTTCCTGGGTTGATCATTTCTAATTAAAAAAATGTCTTGAGGGCCCGATGCACAGTCAAGTTAAATGTAGTACAAGTGTTAAGTGTAGTAAATGTAGTACACAGAGAGCGTTGCGAGCGATCCGGCCAACAGTCACTGAATATTGGATACACAAAACTTTCAACAATGAATTTCCAAATCATGGACAAATTATTTGTACTTGGTCTACACGCACGTTGATTATCCTTGAAGAAGATAATCAACGTTGGACATGATTCCCGTGAACGTCCACACGGATCAATCTAACGACAATTGTGGCATCTAGTGGAAGAATTTCAAAATAGCTTTGTTTATGTGTTGTTTGTTGTGACGTTTTAGTGACATCTCTAATTCTTCACAACTAAAATTCTTTCTTGGGACTCTTTTTTCTTTTTTTCCCTTCTTGAAATCAATAAATCCACGAAAATAATTAAGATGAAACCCCGCGACAACACGTTTTAAGTACGTTTTATAGCTATGTTTTATAGGTTATGAGGTTAGGTTACCTTTACAGTACAAAATATATGCACTGCCACCTTTGGGTCTGCCACCTTTCGTCAAAGCAATGTACATGTTTAGTTGGCAGCGCTTCAATTATTTGGGGGTCTTGAGGCAAATCATCTGCCTCGACAATGATTGGCGACACTGCACGTCTACACGCCAAGATAATAGGGAAGGCTCACACATTTTTTTTATTTGCTTACTGGTTACCTCAAGTTAAAATTAACGGGAACTAATTGGTTTCGGCTCGAAAGGTGCATTAACATCGCTTTAACAGCAAGTCAAAGATATTGCTGTCAAAACACGCTCAGAAACGGACCTGCGCCATCTTGCTCGTGATTATAAGGTTCTGACGTCATAACTCTGGAAACAATCATTTTATACCATACAAATAGTACTGAAATCCCACAATTTAGTAGATTATTGCTCTCATAAGACTTTAACTGAATCAACGTTTATTTCTAGTTATTAAATGAACACTACTCAACATTAATTTACAACAATATGTTAAATAATTGCATTATTTTAAACACGTTTTGGTAAATACTGTATCAAAATGTATTTTCTGAAGAAAACAGTGGTATAAAAGACATTGTTGTAAAGTCACTGCATCCTAGATATTGTAAAATGTCCAACTTAATATCTTTGATATTATTAAGAATACTTCAAGGAGGCAGTTGTTGACAAGAGTTATGACGTCACGAGCCGTTTTTCAATTGCGGAGCGGTAAGTTCCAAATTTCAAACTTTAAAAGCTAATAGAATTGGAAATATACACTTCTCAGATATAAAAATTATATAGCCCGTACTTTTTGATAATGGCCTTCTGTTTTTAGGTACTTTGAGGAATATTTATTTTTTATGAGCCTTCCCTATTGGAGACTCGAATGATTGGAGCGCGTGTAGATAATTAGTGCACTGCCTTCTATAGAGGTTTTCCGTGAATTCTAGCAGGCAGTGCTCAGTGGCCGGAACGCTCGAAGCGCTGCAGTGTAGTCGTTGGTTTATGGTTACTATAGGCAAATACCTTACTAAGTAAGGTATTTGCTATAGGGCACTAGCAACACCGAAAGACAACAATGGAACAAATGAATTGAACTGATGGACAACCCATCAGCTGTCAAAATAATAAAATTGCAACCATACAAATAAAAACAAGTGTAGGAATAGTAAAGGCTCGTGTACATCCACTTTGCGTACGCGTGAAAATTATAGAAAATTATAGAAATTATGTTAGCCGTTCCCATCGAATGTTGATAATTTTCTTAAGTAAACGTAAACCAATCAGAGCTCACGAATTTCTCACCAATAGGGAACTTGTAACTAACAAATGAATCGAACTGATTGACAAACAACGAGCTGTCAAAATAATAAAATTGCAACATTATGAAGAAAACGCAAACTTGCAAGTAGCCAATATTTTTTTTTTTTGAAGTACCTTTACCATTATTTGTATTAAAATCAATTCAATAATGGATGACAATGTAGAGGTTATGGGCTTATTAAATGTAAGTCGTCCATTGCTGTTTTATTTCTCTATGATAGAAATGTTGTGATTGTAGTTTGGTTTGACATTTCGATATAGAAACAATGTAAGCTGTTCGTTTGTTTGCATGCGCCAATTAACCAAATTCTAGAAATTGGAAAAAGTTGGAGTTGAATCAACTTTTCGCGTCGTGAAACGTACGTTAATTTTCCTAATTTCAATGTGCATGGTTACATGTAAATTCAATATGGCCAACTCGCTAATTTCTGGAAGTTACGTACGCTAAGTGGATGTAGACGGGCCTTAACTGCTCGCCATTTAAAACTTAATGATAGACAACGACTACGTGAAATTTTTGTACGTGTATTTGTTTGTTTTTTGTTTTGTTTTCCAAAATCAGACGAAATTATTTTTTGACAGCTTGTTGTTCGTCCATCGATTCAATTCATTTGTTTCATTGTTGTCTTTTTTGTGTTGCTAAGTGCCCTATACTTAGCTCGACTGATGCATCTGGCCAATGCGTAAAATGCTTTGATTTCCGTCAAATGTTCCACAACATGTACCGGGCCGGGACGGGGACGGGGGTGTACTCTGTACAACATGGCAAGGTCCACTGGATCGCTAGTAGCGTGCGCACAGCGCGCGTGAACTTCGCAATTACTCCGCTAGGAGTAAATCCAGTAGACTTTGCAACAAGTTGATACTTGCTCTTACCTGCATTGTTTAGTTGAATGTTGACTAACCACACGTTCCTTGTAATCGCAAGGCTCGTTTAAAAGCTTAGCCGTTCATAGCTCATTTGTCGAAAGTCTGGGTTTTGAGTTTCTATCAAAACGACCATAAACATAATAATAACAGGTTCTAGAATAATTCGGGGCAGGTTACAGAATAAAACAACCTAATTCACAAAAGGCAATAATAACAATATCAACTCAAATTTGTATAAGTATATTATAATATATAATAATGAAAGTACATTTTTCATTATGAAACATTACAAATAGCAATAAATATATTTTCTTTAAATTTCTTGAATAATTTTTCTACGTCCACAACCTAGTTTTTATATTTTTTTTTATACATAAAATAGACAACATAAAAACAGAGCGACCGTTCAAAACAGTTTGATGGTCGCCATCATGACACACGTCACCAGAAAGCATGAGCGTGCTCCGCCGGCGGCGCGAGACATATTACGTTTCTCCCCCTCCTTCTTCTTCTTCTTCTTCTTCTCTTCTTCGTTCATCCCCTCCTTACTTTCCTCCACCCTACTCTGCACGCGCGCCTCCTCCGCCTCCATCAACCCGCCCTCCTCCTCAGTCTCCTTCTTGTGTCGCAGCGCCAGCATCTCGTCGTGCCGAAGGTCGTTGTTGTAGTCGTCCTCGAACCAAGATGGCGCCGGTTCCGGGTGGGAATCCCTCGCGTACGCGTTGTTGTCCGCCATCTTCTCGCGCACGTTGAGCGCGCTCAGGCGGCGCCAGTCGGCACTACGCTGCTCGCGGTGCTTCGTGGGGAAGCCGCTGTCGCTGTGCTCCTTTTCCTGCTGCTGTTGTTGCTGCTGTTTGGCCACGGGCTGCTGTAGTTGTGGCTTGTCCTTCGTGGCCTCGTTGTTGATGGCATAGAACTCGTAGGGACTCGCCAACGGCAACTTCTTCTCCTCCGTCTTGTAACCGTAAAACTGTTCTTTCTCCTTGGCTGCTGTAAGACGAGAAAATTGAAATTGAATTTAATCACGGCTTAAGTGACATTCACTCTAAAATTGTAACTGAAACTTATTTCTTTAACCTAGAGCAGAAAACTTGATCCTGATGACGATGCTTAGTAGTTATTCCATGAGTTAGAGCCGGTCTTACAATCTCCTGATAGGAAAGTTATTTGTAGCAATTAAGCTATTTGGAGGATTTCAAGAGTTTTGATTGGTCGTTGCCATGGAGAAAACAACCTTTTCGACAAAAGTAGTTATTGGGAAATTGTAAGACTGGATCATAATACAATGTTTCTATATAAGCAGTCAGTAAGGAACGAGCTAATTTGATTATGTCTGGGTGCAACATCGTTACTGAGAGAGAGAAAAATAACCGTAGGCCTATATAATCTCGAGGTTTTTTTAATCATGATCGTAACATTTCGTACGAGGTTGCCATCTGATTGGTCCATCCTTACGATAAAGTTTCGAGTTTGCGATCTTTTTAATTATTGAGTTAGTGGTTAAATAACTTCAAGTTTAAGTTTTAGAGTGAATGGTCTTTTTAGGCGGCGTTGAACAGTTAGGTCATTTGGCGCCGCTGATACATTTTGACAATTTTTTAACTTATGTTTGTACTATTTTTTATTGTAAATTTGAGTAATGTTAACGGACGGCCGTAACGTCAATTAATTTTGTAATTTAAATTTGTTTTAAATAATATTTGAAAAGTGTACTATTCAATACAAGTTAAAATGTTTGTCACAGTGGTCGTCTGTCCATTATTCGACTGGGAACGATCGCATACAGTCAAAACCCGAGTACTCTGCAGCATTATAATTAGCTAACGGGGGCGTATCGTTTTGGCATCGTCCAAGACGAACCGGATGGGAACAGGTTAGATTCATAGAGGAATTTATTAATTTGTCACAAATTATCATCAACTCTAATTTTTAATTGGTCTTTACATTGCATTTATATGAAATGCAGCAATTCAAAAACGGCATTGTTTAGTATGCTATATAGGCCTCCCATTTAGCGTATACGTAATTCCGCATTCGTACAGGGAGTGGGGAGGATGTGGACTGCATTTCGATTGACTTCTCCTCCTCGACCTGACCGGCTAGGATGGCCCTACCAGAAGCATACGCTTCCGCCGGCATAGCTCTCGGGATCAACAAATCATGCAAACCTGCCCACCACGATAAGGTAGCAATCCCTGGGTTGATTTGTTTTATTCATTTATTTATGACGTTGGTTCTTTGATCGCATTTTAGGCCAGACATATCTACAACGGACCTATTTTATCCTGGGGCCAAAAGGGAAGGGACTTTGGAGTATGGAAACGCATTTTGACTAAATTTCAAGAGGTTGCTTGAGAAAAAGGGGAATATTTGGTCCTAATTGTGTTCCGTCTGTTATGAAAGATAGCGACACCAATGGGTCAATTCTAGCTCGGATCCGGATCCGGATGGAGAGGGAAACGGAAGTACAGTATCACATTCAAATGTTGTGTGATGTTCAAATAATACCGTTTCTACCACCTCAACTCAACCACCAATCAGAAGCTTTACAATAAACTCACACATAATCAATCAAAACGTCATATTGACTTACCGTGTCACTTAAAGCACACCAAGTGTTAATCAGTCAACTGTGGTTAACGATTGTATTGTTCGTGCAATTATCAGATGAGTGAACAACAATTAGTATTTCCTGATGTATGCGTGCAATTTGATATAGCGTCACGGTTCGTGGTGTAGTCTACGCTCGGCATGTGCTCAAGCTGCTACTGACCGGCATTTACCTCCAAGAAACCCATTACTTATATATGAAAACCTGATGTATTATGATTATGAACGCCTGTGTTAGCTTCATTAATACTACACATTACCGTTAACAACAGCTCGAGAACCCGACGTGTAAAGAAAAGCGAGCAAGACGAACATACTGACTAATTATTACGTTTGTATTGCGCGGGATGATTTTATACTAACTTTGTTCGACTTAACTGCATTTTTTCGATGTACTGCACGGTCAGTTCAGTTCAGTTTAGTAGAGTTCAGTTTAGTATCGTGCAGGGCAAAGACGCAATTTTTTTCTCCACGCCGCTCAGTCACGGGTCATTTATAGGTTATTGTAGGGAATGTCGGCCCTTTCGGCTAAAACTTGAGCAATATTTGGTTTCCCTCGAAACGTAAATCAATTGATTGTACTAGATTTACCTCCACACTAGAATATATAATCATCCTCATTAAATAGTTTCTATATTAAGTCTCATCCAAATATTTCTGCACGGTACTACTATTGCACCGCCTCCAGAGACTGTGCAAAAAAACGTGAACTTTTGTTGTGCACTGTTTTTTTTTTGCACTTTTACAGGCGAACGACATCACGATACTGCACGATGACAGACGAACGGTGAAAAGTGAAAAAGTTCCGTTTCGTACAGAAAGTACAGGACAGGAGAACGAAGCTACTTACAATTGGTTTTTACGGCAGGCGCGTCGACAGTCATGTTCTTAATCGCCTCAGGAACGTCCCACAAGTTGTCGACTTCGTTCAGTAGTTCACTTCCAGGACCTAGGGAAGGAGACAACAGAACATTAGAGGCATTTCATAACATAAGGTGTCTAGGTTTAGTTAGGTAACGATCTCACATATATAATATAAGTTTCTTTCTACTATACATATATCGTATAGACACCGTGTGATACATACAGCGCTATATGTGGCAAATGTAGCAACTTATTTGGGAAGACTGCATTCAGCGGTTGAAAATAATGCCGGATATTATTGTGAAATATCCTGTTTTTAATTTTTGTTTGTTTGTTTTTATATTCTTTTGTTTTGTTTTGGATTTGGGTTTGTTTTTATTGCGTTGTTGTGTTTGTGTTTGTTGTGTGTTGAAAATGTGTCCCTATTTTAATGGAGCCTTGCCTTTCAAGATGGACAGATGGAATTCATAATTTGCCCAACAATTTTCACAATTTGCCTGGATCGACGTATGAAGAGTGACGTTGCCTCATCGTAAAGTTGTGTGCCATTGCTACTTGAGCGCTTCATTCGTTTTCACTAGCGCCCTCAGTAGCCAAACTCGGTGCCTAGAGAACTCGGTTTGGGAATACTAGAAAGATTCTTAGGGGCTCGAAGTTACCTTTATTATTAACATAGAAAACGTTAAAAACTAGGTGTGTCTGTGAGTATTTAAAACAAAAGTTACATTCTCAAATAAAGCAGTGGTGCAAGTATCTCAGCGTCATGATTGTCTGGAGGTGATTGTGTGGTGAATGTGAGTAACCATAAACACCTAAAAGGAGATAATGTCGACGATGTTTTAATAAAGATTCAACGTTTTATGAATTTTGACATGGGACATTGTTAGTTTCTTTTATCTAACCATTACTGAAAGCCAACGACATATACGGGAAACATGTATTGAAAACCATTTTTTTAAAACTTCTTTCGTTGCATTACGTTATCATGATGTATTGTTCAAGTTTCCATGTTGATAAACTTAAAATAAAACTTTTTCCAAAACGAAAAGTTTAATCTGGAAACATTTCCAAAGCACTCCAAACAATTCCATATCACACGGAGTGTGTCGACGCAGAAAACATCTTTCGAATGCCGCATAAATATGTAGCCAATAAAAGTAATGATGATTCGAATCACGTGATGGCACCAATACTTATATAATTTTAAAATTGATATTTATTGATAATAAATGTTGGAAACGGGGTCAAGATATATATATTGATATTTTCAAAACATATTTTCTATGCGTCGTTTTCTGAAGGGGTCATATTGTTCCAAACAAATTAATACAAAAATGGCAATCGTCTCTAATTATAATTATAATCCCAGTTTGCACGATTGTTAGGCACGTTACCTCAGGCTAGCTAGGACCACATGTGCAGATTACGCGCACCGCATTTAGAACTATCATATAACACGGTGCCTAACAAACTGTGAAACTTTAATTTACGGTTTATTTATATGGTGAAAATACACGTTTTTAATACTGCCGGTCGGGTTAACAGCCGCTTATCACAATGGTTGAGTTTTATGTAACCTAACTGTGAGTTCCAAATATAATTCCGCTATTCTAAGGTTCATCCAAATGGCTAAAAGTAATACGGTCACTCTTATTCAAAGTCCTCTCAATCACCCATCCAATTACACCCGTCAAACTTTCAAACCAGACTGTCACACCCATTTTAAAACTGGTAAAATCTAATGGGTAATAATAATAATATGGGTAAATAGATAACATAGGAAACATGCTATTCAAATAACAGAGTCATTGACAATTAAGTAAATGCCAAAAAAGTAATATACACATTTATAAGCTACTTTCTGTCTTGTAAAATTCTTGAAAACGCTCTGTGTGCTGCAATGATAAGAGAGCAAGTGCACAAACATTCTAAAGCAGTGGTGTCAGGTTTAAGTGTTGGCGTTGAGCGAAAGATGAGGTCGCTATCAGTAAGATAATTGGCATCAAGGGATCTCTCCATCCAAACTGACTGTGTCGTCAGTTGGTCCTTGCTCGGTCGGTTAAGTCGTCGTACAACAACTTCGGTAATGCTTCCGTCACGGGTGGGTGAGCGGCAGCCAACCAGCGGCTGTGGCTAATTCAGATACCTGCTCGGGTTGGCCGGGACCGTAAACACGCCATTGATTGATGACGAAAGCATTACCGAAGTTGTTGTACGACGACTTTAGAATCAGCAAGTAGAGTTTACCTGAGGCGTAGAGCGGGATCCTGTTGGCGTCCCTCTGTCTGGTCGGTAAAACGCGTTGGTCCTGACTGGAGAAGGCCATCTGGTTGGAAGGATCAAACTGCCAGAAGTTGGTGTTCTTGTCTGCGAAAAAACAAAATGGCGTTATTACAATATATACAACACGTTAAGGCGCAAATGCACAGACGCCTCCTAGGTTAGGGGACTCCCTAGTGGTCGAGGTGTTAGTTTTACTTATGGAAAATAATATACAATAAAACAAACAATTGTATGGGTAACCTAGGGATCCCCCAAATAGAGAATGTCTCTGCATCCGGGCCTAAGTCTCGTTTCCGTGCAAACCTATGTGGCTAGCGAATAGTTTTTGGACCAATCAGAAGTCTCGGATCAGCATACACATCAAAACACCGCGAATTAATAATAAATATTTTATTGTCTCACAACGTACTTGACAGCTGGATCATTCGTACTCGACCCTTTAGTCGCCTCTACAACAGGGAGAGATACTTTGGACCAATCCTATACCCCGGACACAGACGGGGGCAAACAATCAAAATATGTTTAACTTACGTCGCTCATTCGTTTTAATTTGTTTGCCGCAGTTAAACCAGTGGATCATTAACCAGCTTGTGACTACGGCAACCAAACATAAGCGAATATTCTTTGCAATTATAAAATAAAAGCAGTACGCACTGCGCCATACGGTAGAAACGGGAACTAGGAAATGAATAAGAAAAGAAGAAAGGATATCGCCGGATCCACATAAAACTTAAAATCGTTTGCTACACATATTTTCTTCCGTAACGAAAGACGGCGTTTACTTCGATTACCTCGATATTGCTTTGTTGTCCACAGCTGACGATGACGCATTCTCTTGTTGAAATTGTATTTGATTTATTAATTGAATGGCCGCCCCCCCCCCCCCCGAGTGGGCCATACGCGTGCGTACCTTTGCCCTCCGGGCCCGGGCACATCCCCGTCCCGACTACCAGCGTGTCCACGGTTTGCCCCCTTCTCGAGTGAGCCATACGCGTGCGTACCTTTGCCCTCCGGGCCCGGGCACATCCCCGTCACGACCACCAGCGTGTCCACGGGTTGCCCCCCTCTCTAGTGCGCCGTGCGCGTGCGTACCTTTGCCCTCAGGGCCCGGGCACATCCCCGTCACGACCACCAGCGTGTCCACGGGTTGCCCCCCTCTCTAGTGCCCCGTGCGCGTGCGTACTTTTGCCCTCCGGGCCCGGGCACATCCCCGTCACGACCACCAGCGTGTCCACGGGTTGCCCCCCTCTCTAGTGCGCCGTGCGCGTGCGTACCTTTGCCCTCAGGGCCCGGACACATCCCCGTCACGACCACCAGCGTGTCCACGGGTTGCCCCCCTCTCTAGTGCCCCGTGCGCGTGCGTACCTTTGCCCTCCGGGCCCGGGCACATCCCCGTCACGACCACCAGCGTGTCCACGGGTTGCCCCCCTCTCTAGTGCGCCGTGCGCGTGCGTACCTTTGCCCTCCGGGCCCGGGCACATCCCCGACACGACCACCAGCGTGTCCACGGGTTGCCCCCCTCTCTAGTGCCCCATGCGCGTGCGTACCTTTGACCTCCGAGCCCGGGCACATCCCCGTCACGACCACCAGCGTGTCCACGGGTTGCCCCCCTCTCTAGTGCCCCATGCGCGTGCGTACCTTTGACCTCCGAGCCCGGGCACATCCCGGTCACGACCACCAGCGTGTCCACGGGTTGCCCCTCTCTCTAGTGCCCCGTGCGCGTGCGTACCTTTGCCCTCAGGGCCCGGGCACATCCCAGTCACGACCACCAGCGTGTCCACGGGTTGCCCCCCTCTTTAGTGCCCCGTGCGCGTGCGTACCTTTGCCCTCAGGGCCCGGGCACATCCCCGTCACGACCACCAGCGTGTCCACGGGTTGCCCCCCTCTCTAGTGCCCCGTGCGCGTGCGTACCTTTGCCCTCCAGGCCCGGGCACATCCCCGACACGACCACCAGCGTGTCCACGGGTTGCCCCCCTCTCTAGTGCCCCGTGCGCGTGCGTACCTTTGACCTCCGAGCCCGGGCACATCCCGGTCACGACCACCAGCGTGTCCACGGGTTGCCCCTCTCTCTAGTGCCCCATGCGCGTGCGTACCTTTGTCCTCCAGGCCCGGGCACATCCCCGACACGACCACCAGCGTGTCCACGGGTTGCCCCCCTCTCTAGTGCCCCATGCGCGTGCGTACCTTTGACCTCCGAGCCCGGGCACATCCCCGTCACGACCACCAGCGTGTCCACGGGTTGCCCCCCTCTCTAGTGCCCCATGCGCGTGCGTACCTTTGACCTCCGAGCCCGGGCACATCCCGGTCACGACCACCAGCGTGTCCACGGGTTGCCCCTCTCTCTAGTGCCCCGTGCGCGTGCGTACCTTTGCCCTCAGGGCCCGGGCACATCCCAGTCACGACCACCAGCGTGTCCACGGGTTGCCCCCCTCTCTAGTGCCCCGTGCGCGTGCGTACCTTTGCCCTCCAGGCCCGGGCACATCCCCGACACGACCACCAGCGTGTCCACGGGTTGCCCCCCTCTCTAGTGCCCCATGCGCGTGCGTATCTTTGCCCTCCAGGCCCGGGCACATCCCCGTCACGACCACCAGCGTGTCCACGGGTTGCCCCCCTCTCTAGTGCGCCGTGCGTACCTTTGCTCTCAGGGCCCGGGCACATCCCAATCACGGCAACCAGCGTGTCCACGGGTTGCCCCCCTCTCTAGTGCGCCGTGGGCGTGCGTACCTTTGCCCTCCGGGCCCGGGCACATCCCAATCACGGCAACCAGCGTGTCCACGGGTTGCCCCCCTCTCTAGTGCCCCGTGCGCGTGCGTACCTTTGCCCTCTGGGCCCGGGCACATCCCGGTCACGGCAACCAGCGTGTCCACGGGTTGCCCCCCTCTCTAGTGCGCCGTGCGCGTGCGTACCTTTGCCCTCCGAGCCCGGGCACATCCCAGTCACGACCACCAGCGTGTCCACGGGTTGCCCCTCTCTCTAGTGCCCCGTGCGCGTGCGTACCTTTGCCCTCCAGGCCCGGGCACATCCCCGACACGACCACCAGCGTGTCCACGGGTTGCCCCCCTCTCTAGTGCGCCGTGCGCGTGCGTACCTTTGCCCTCCGAGCCCGGGCACATCCCGGTCACGACCACCAGCGTGTCCACGGGTTGCCCCTCTCTCTAGTGCCCCGTGCGCGTGCGTACCTTTGCCCTCAGGGCCCGGGCACATCCCAGTCACGACCACCAGCGTGTCCACGGGTTGCCCCCCTCTCTAGTGCCCCGTGCGCGTGCGTACCTTTGCCCTTCAGGTCCGGGCACATCCCCGTCACGACCACCAGCGTGTCCACGGGTTGCCCCCCTCTCTAGTGCCCCATGCGCGTGCGTATCTTTGCCCTCAGGGCCCGGGCACATCCCCGACACGACCACCAGCGTGTCCACGGGTTGCCCCCCTCTCTATTGCCCCATGCGCGTGCGTATCTTTGCCCTCCAGGCCCGGGCACATCCCCGTCACGACCACCAGCGTGTCCACGGGTTGCCCCCCTCTCTAGTGCGCCGTGCGCGTGCGTACCTTTGCCCTCAGGGCCCGGGCACATCCCGGTCACGACCACCAGCGTGTCCACGGGTTGCCCCCCTCTCTAGTGCGCCGTGCGTACCTTTGCTCTCAGGGCCCGGGCACATCCCAATCACGGCAACCAGCGTGTCCACGGGTTTCCCCCCTCTCTAGTGCGCCGTGCGTACCTTTGCTCTCAGGGCCCGGGCACATCCCAATCACGGCAACCAGCGTGTCCATGGGTTGCCCCCCTCTCTAGTGCGCCGTGCGTACCTTTGCCCTCCGGGCCCGGGCACATCCCAATCACGGCAACCAGAGTGTCCACGGGTTGCCCCCCTCTCTAGTGCGCCATGCGCGTGCGTACCTTTGCCCTCAGGGCCCGGGCACATCCCGGTCACGACCACCAGCGTGTCCACGGGTTGCCCCCCTCTCTAGTGCGCCGTGCGTACCTTTGCCCTCCGGGCCCGGGCACATCCCAATCACGGCAACCAGCGTGTCCATGGGTTGCCCCCCTCTCTAGTGCGCCGTGCGCGTGCGTACCTTTGCCCTCAGGGCCCGGGCACATCCCCGTCATGACCACCAGCGTGTCCACGGGTTGCCCCCCTCTCTAGTGCGCCGTGCGCGTGCGTACCTTTGCCCTCCGGTCCCGGACACATCCCCGTCACGACCACCAGCGTTTCCACGGGGTTGGTTCTCCTCCGGACCAGCTTCACCACCTCGGCCGTCTCGCCCGCGTCCCCGCCCGACACCTGCATCGAGATCAAGGTCATATGACGTCACCACTCACCAGCACACATTTTTTTGTACTACAGTATACATTGGAATGGAACAATATATACATTAGTGGGTCAGAAGCAAAACCTAACATCTCCAATTTTCACTAAAAATGAGTTAGATATCGTTGGTTAGCTGTTATTGCCAGCTTTCTCTGCAACAATCCATTTCGGTGCAAAGTCGACTATCTCCAATGTTATTCCAGGGATAATTCATGACCTACCATCTCCAACCTATACCATCTCCATTCACTTCCACTTCTTTGTTTCAAAACCACGCCATCGCCACAAACCAATCATTAAGCAGCTATTAAAAATGCCACTAAAAACTGTGTACCTATTAAGTGCATATTCCAAGATTGTGGAGGAGTAGCCACGCATTTTTAACCAGCCCCTGCAAATATTGCAAGTAGGTAGGCCTACTTGGAAACGTCTTCAAGTAACAGAAACACATTTTCTTGATTTCCCACAAATCACTTATCAGTCATCTTGGAGATGGTCGGTTTTTCTTCTTACCCACTCATATATATATATAAGCCACTACACACTACACTACACTATTATGATGTGACATAAGACAGAAAGTAAAAAAACAAAAACGATCCCTCTGGGAATCGACGGGCACTCTGACCATTAGGTACTATTATAAATCCATGCTCTGACCACGCACTGAACTACCGAGGCGGCGAATTACAATAATTGTCATACGTGTTGACAGTACCGTGATGACGGTCGTGGCGGTCTCGAAACGTGTCAACATGGTTTTTGGGTGAGAGTGACTGACGTGGAGGAATTGGCGGACGTTTGACGTGTTAAGTGGCTTTATACATTATAGGGACTGACTACGTCGTTGGGTGGTGTATGCCCCTGTGGGCTTCACCTCGATCGACGTTTCGGTAAGATAACCCTCCTCGTTTTCGCGACCTCGGTTCAAGGTATAGAATCGTGTTCCCGAAGATGAGGAGGCTCGTCCTGGGCAGGTCATTGCATATTATACAACATGTGGGCAGAGAAATGGCTGCCCAAATTAATGAACAAAATAAAAAAAATGTAGCTCTTCTCAATTTTATTCAAATCTATCTGAATTAACAATGTTTGATGTTTTGCGTTTCACTTAAAAAAGAAAGAAACTCAGTTTGAGTTAAGTTCGGTTCACACACTTATTTTAAGGTTAAAAGTTTTATTTTTTAGCCGTTTTACTTAGGATTACTACCATTGGCCGGATTTATAAAACGTCGCCTATCATTGGCTGGGCTAAGAATTTTTGGTATGACCTACCGTTGCTATGGTTTCCTAAAATCTTAAATCATATAGTAGAAGAGCAAAAGGTAACATTTTAGTTCTCGTGCGCCTTTCGTGGAAGAGTATTGCGGTAAACGGTATTCTGTTACGGCATACCATACGAGTATTTTGCACCTACCTGGCAGATCCTGGCACGCTGCAGAGGGCGCCAGGAGCGTCGTGACGTCATAGACACGTTTTAATTAATAACTTTTGAACGGTTTATGTCACAGAAAATATCAAAAGGACAATTTTATGATGTCATACTAGACAAGCATTTATAACCTATCTGCCACATTCTGGCGGGCTGCAGAGGGCGCCAGGAGCGTCGTGACGTCATTTACATGTTTTAACTAATAACGTTTGAACGGTTCATGTCACAGAAAATATGTGGGGTACAATTCTACTATAAAATACTAAACGAGTATTTTGCACCTACCTGGCACATCCTGGCACGCTGAAGAGGGCGCCAGGAGCGTCATGACGTCATAGACACGTTTTAATTAATAACGTTTGAACGGTTCATGTCACAGAAAATGTCAAGGGAACAACTCTATTAAGAAATACTATTTAAGTATTTTGCACCTACTTGGCATATCGTGGCACGCTGCAGAGGGCGCCAGGAGCGTCGTGACGTCATACACTTTTTCATTAATAACTTTTGAACGGTTCATAGCACAGAAAATATCAAGAAGACAATATTATAGAGACTTAAAACACAAATCGATTGATATGCACCAATAGGGTAATCATGTAATATTTAAGGGAGATATCTTACAAATAATAATAATTAGATGTGTATATGAAATGCAAGGGCATCCCTCATCGTAATATCTATTTATTACTATTTCGGAGTTATAATTGTATCACTGTGAAGGACTTAATAATCGTAGTCATCCCAACATACCCATGGATATCTGTTGTTTAACAATAATAATAAGTATTATTATTGTATACTAGATACTATTCATAGACTGATTAGTAAAACTCACGTTTGCTAGAAGTTATCTTCATCTTCATCATCATCGTCTTCATCCTCATCTCCCGTGTTGTCGGTATTCAAGCACTCTTGTTCATCGTCTTCAGTAGAGCAGCCACAAAGCTCGGTGCACCTCATGTTATTTGCTTTGCAGCTGCATCTTGACGCACACCTTGCTTTTAAGCAGTTGCACTTAACTAGTTGAATGACGGCAGCCGGTGCAGGTTCGAGGGTTGTCATGACTGCCACATACTCGTTGCTCTCAAGTAGCCATCCGTAGTCTTCGGGTAATAAGTTGATATAGTTGGCAACCTGGTCATTATGCCACACCCAGCATTGATGGTGAGCACGTAGTATGGCTTGGAGATATGCGGCTTTGCTGGGTGGAAGCTTTTGGTGGGTGCTTGGCAAGACTTTTTGTGAAACATGCGCTATCGAAGGTCAGACACTGATCTCAGTTTAGTGAATGGACAGTACAGTTTGCAAACAAACTTCTCTAGACCACTTATCACGGAGTCTTTTAGAGCAACAGTTTAACCTTGCTCTTTAAATGCTGAAAATATTTCATAGCAGGGGCGGATACAGGGGGGGGGGGGGGGGGGCGGCGGGGGGGTGAACCACCCCTCCATGACCCAAAAGAAAAATGGAAATTTGGAATAATTAAATTATTTTGGAGTCGTTACCGAACTTTAGTTGCCATGCTTTGTGTAACTAATCAAGCCTGTATCCGCCCCTGCCGACGTATGCGCATGCCATACTCAGGTTCCCTTACAAATCGCTACTATGTGTGAAATTAAGTGATTTTCGAATGACAGCCCGTTAAACTTACGTAATTATCTCAAAATCTGTAGTATGTCACGCAGGTATGTTTTTATGTGATCAAACAAGATCTAATTGGGATTAATTGGCAGGAATCAAATTAAATGAATATACTCTCGTTCTCTTACAAATCGCTACTGTGTGTGACATTAGGTAATTTTTCACTGACAGCCCGTTTAACTTCTGTAATTATCTCAAAACCTGTGGTATGTCACGCACGTTTGTTTGTATATCCTTAAAGTAGATGTCGATGAGATTTATTAAAAAGAATCAAATTAAGCTAATATTCTGAGGTTCACTTACAAATCGATTCTTAGTGTACAATTACGTTATTTCCGAATGACACCCCTGAAACTTCCGTAATTATCTCAAAAAAAATATGACGTGATTTGTTCGTTTATACGTCAACATTAGTGACAACTATGTTATTGCTTCATCCAAAATGTGACCATGTCAGTAATGACTGAAGTAAAGTATGTTTTGAAAATGTGATTGATTAAATTAAACATAATGTATATTACTCCCCAAAACTTGTATATAAAGCATGCATTTAAGCCCCCCCCCCCCCCCCCCATAAATCAAGGCTAGATCCGACCCTGTTTCATAGTCGGATTCTCTGAAAGCTTTCCAGCACGAAATCTGTCCCTTTTCTGAAAATCCCCCAGCGTTGTCGGAACCACTGAAAGCGTGAAATCCAGTTAGTCCTAAAACTTGATTGTGCCCAAGTGTGTTGTATAGTGACCCAAGTGCTATCCTTCTATTATTTCCTCCTTTACCTGTAATGAACACAGTATTTTTACAGAGATCGGTGTAACGTCGCAGTACCAGGATAAGGACATCTGTAGGCCTATATGGGGAAAAAATAGATATTTGAGTAGCTCCTCGTTTTGTCGCATCTACTGTATGAAGCAACATCTTTGTATCGGTTTCTTCCTGTTCACTATTTAAGTGTGATACAAGTGTTTTTGTACTAATAGTCTTGTTACTCTTTTCGACGGCTGTTTGTCGCTCCATGGCCTGTGAGGCTCGAATTATCTTCTGTGAAAAATATTCTGGCAGCTCATACTTGGTTTTGGTGTGACCAAGTAGTTGTGACATGCTCAAGTGCCCGATTGGCGTGTTGTCTGTAATGCGATATGCTACAGCAGCTTTTCCTCCTTGCCGGGTCTTTCGAGTAGCCGATTTTAATGAAACAGGAATGTCATATCTATCAAATACCGCGTGGACCTCTGAAAACTCACTATAACTGTTGTCAATGCGCATGACAAGAAGTTTGGCTAGATCCTCACAAGTGCTGGTGTGTGGAAGAATCCGACTATGAAATATTTTCAGCATTTAAAGAACTAGGTTAAACTGTTGCTCTAAAAGACTCCGTGATAAGTGGTCTAGAGAAGTTTGTTTGCAAACTGTACTGTCCATTCACTAAACTGAGATCAGTGTCTGACCTTCGATAGCGCATGTTTCACAAAAAGTCTTGCCAAGCACCCACCAAAAGCTTCCACCCAGCAAAGCCGCATATCTCCAAGTCATACTACGTGCTCACCATCAATGCTGGGTGTGGCATAATGACCAGGTTGCCAACTATATCAACTTATTACCCGAAGACTACGGATGGCTACTTGAGAGCAACGAGTATGTGGCAGTCATGACAACCCTCGAACCTGCACCGGCTGCCGTCATTCAACTAGTTAAGTGCAACTGCTTAAAATCAAGGTGTGCGTCAAGATGCAGCTGCAAAGCAAATAACATGAGGTGCACCGAGCTTTGTGGCTGCTCTACTGAAGACGAGGAACAAGAGTGCTTGAATACCGACCACACGGGAGATGAGGATGAAGACGATGATGATGAAGATGAAGAGAACTTCTTGCAAACGTGAGTTTTACTAATCAGTCTATGAATAGTAACTAGTATACAATAATAATACTTATTATTATTGTTAAACAACAGATATCCATGAGTATGTTGGGATGACTATGATTATTGAGTCCTTCACAGTGATACAATTTATAACTCCGAAATAGTAATAAATAGATATTACGATGAGGGATGCCCTGCATTTCATATACACATCTAATTATTATTATTTGTAAGCAATATCTCCCTTAAATATTACATGATTACCCTATTGGTGCATATCAATCGATTTGTGTTTAAATTCTCTATAATATTGTCTTCTTGATATTTTCTGTGCTATGAACCGTTCAAAAGTTATTAATGAAAAAGTGTATGACGTCACGACGCTCCTGGCGCCCTCTGCAGCATGCCACGATGTGCCAAGTAGATGAAAAATACTCAAATAGTATTTCATAATAGAGTTGTTTCCTTGACATTTTCTGTGACATTAACCGTTCAAACGTTATTAATTAAAACGTGTCTATGACGTCATGACGCTCCTGGCGCCCTCTTTAGCGTGCCAGGATGTGCCAGGTAGGTTCAAAATACTCGTTTAGTATTTTATAGTAGAATTGTACCCCACATATTTTCTGTGACATGAACCGTTCAAACGTTATTAGTTAAAACGTGTATATGACGTCACGACGCTCCTGGTGCCCTCTGCAGCCCGCCAGAATGTGGCAGATAGGTTATAAATGCTCGTCTAGTATGACATCATTAAATTGTCCTTTTGATATTTTCTGTGACATAAACCGTTCAAAAGTTATTAATTAAAACGTGTCTATGACGTCACGACGCTCCTGGCGCCCTCTGCAGCGTGCCAGGATCTGCCAGGTAGGTGCAAAATACTCGTATGGTATGCCGTAACAGAATACCGTTTACCGCAATACTCTTCCAAGAAAGGCGCACGAGATACCTTTTGCTCCTCTACTAATAGGGAAGTGTGTAAAAACGCCATAATGCTTTTGGTTTGATTTGATTTTGTTAAACCTTAAACACTAAATCTTAAAAAAGTGTGTTACTGTTAACCGACCTTTAGAAGGTTATGTTCGCTCGTTGAACGGATAATAGTTTCAACACAACTTTTTTAATGGATTCCTTTTAGAAATTTACAATCGCGGGCTCTCTGCTTTTACTCTGTTTTTACATTACAATTTTAAATTTAAGAGAAACTCGTATTAAGTAACCCTAGACAAACAATTAACAATATTATTCATCTTCTGAAATCATTACGTGATAGTGATGATCGTTACGAAATGTTATATAATTGTGATACAATAGCCAGAGGAGAGCGGATACGGCCGGTTGTACGGAGGGCATCAGAGCGTGCCCATATTTACGCATTTCAATAATAAAAAGTTTCTAAGTTTACCGCACTGTAAAGATATGTACGGGGATAATTTAATTGGTTACCTGCAATCTTATATGCTGAATTCACTCAACGTTCCGGAACCGTTTATTATAATGTCTCGTTGCCGAAATAGGTCTCTACACGCGTAGAGTTCAGTTGCGTGCGTGCGTGCGTGCGCGCGCGCTTTTGTAGCGCACGCGTAAACCTACGTCACACTTTGAGTGAAGTCACAAAAGCCATAATAGAAGCTGTAAAATGTGTGGTTTTCTTTGAGCTTGCAAAAGAAGACGACTTTATGATTACCACGAAATATGATATTATGATTTGGTGTTCGTCATACTCAACCGCTAGATCCTACGACGGCGACCACTTTGTCACCTCTTCCGACAGGCAGAGCTGCCCTGGACTAGTTCGTTTTAACGCTTGATATATGTGCGCGTGCTTTTGTAGCGCGTAAGCCTGCGTCACACTGCAGACATAGAGTGTGTGCGTGTGCGTGTGCGTAGCGTGTGCGTGTGCGTGATATACTCACCACCAGCATGAAGCCGTGATCGTCAGATTCCTTCTCCAGACTGGAGAGTGTGTTGTCAACTAGTCCCAACAGGGGAGACCAATCTCGATTTCCTTGATTCTGGCTGAAGTCGAAACCTGTGATAAACAAGATATTAACTTCACCCTTTACACGTGACAAACGATTAATGTATTGTCTCAATGTTGAATACAAACGTTTCCTACCACGTCGTAAATGGTGGGAAAAGAGGGAGGGGGGGGGGGGTAGGGGGGGGGGGGGGTAGTACGCGTTTTGATCGCAAAGAGGGCCAACATGAATGTGAATGGGAAGAGAGACAAACAAGGCCATGATGAATGAGAAATTTGAAATGAGAAGTTTATAAGCTAGGCCTATATGAAAATAATATGGTTGATTTATTCATTTTTTCATTCGTTAATTTATTTATTTAGTTGCGCTGAATGAAGTATACCTAACGATTGTGTAACTACTAGTAACTTCGCCTACACACCCACCATATAGGCCTACTACAATATACCGTCAAACTGAAGAGTAGGCCTACCATAAGAAACGCTTCGTGGAGTCTTCATTGATGTATAGTTATTATAATGCCACCTGTTCTTCTGCGTTGTATTTTAAAACGTTTCATTGCTTGTTCATATTTGCATTAATTCGTTTTATTTTTATCATGTTTCAAAGATGGTGTTATTTATAATAGACGCAATTGGGCGTATAGTTAATATTGTGGCAAGGTTAAGAATGTAGTTGCAATAATAGCCCAAGTTCAAATTATGATTTCAATAGTGATTACATCATGTTTCAGCTGGCTTTAGTGCTTCAATATCGTCATGTAGTTCACAATTTAAATGTGGTTATAGAGGACTCAAAACTAACATAGATAGCGCTGCTAAGCAACCTCCTTTCAGCGCCATTGATGAATAATAACAATACAACAACAATGAAAATTGACAGCTAGACTACTCCTAATAGAAGTTTATTTTTTTGCCACCAGAATGCGTCTAGTGTATTTTGAGTGCTTTATAGTTAGACCTAGCTAGTATTATAACAATTACAGTTTGGATGTTGGGTAATTAATATACAATGCATGACTGCGTTTCAGTGCATATACCATTTAACTAAAGCGCAATGTACATGTACACAACTCGACTGGGCATGACTGCACGTTGTTTGATTAGCCAAGGGGCACAATGCAATGCACCTTCAATTACACAGTCGTCTGCAATCATCGGCTAACCGCCCGTGGCGGAAATGGCTTCGGCTTGAGACGAGAGTGTGTTCCATAACGATTCGCTCCGATCTGGTCTAATTAGCGATCGCTATAGCTCACGCTCGGTCGAGTTGGGATAGCTTCCTAATACCGAGGTCATGGGCGCCATTGCGGCGTGAGGCGTCTTGCACGGTGAGGGTCGAAGTTGTCACAAGGTCATCCATGCAGATAGACCTACCATTGAGTTTATTAGTGTAGACGTACACACTTTCAAAATCAAAACGTATTCTAAAGTGGGTTCAAGATGATGATATGTGGGTTTTACGTTCCACTTTTTTGCAACTTGGCTAATCGAGACGATACGAAGATTAAGGTGTTTGTGGAGCATGTCCAACTCAAAACGAATAGACTAGGCGATGTGAAAATAAAAAGGTGGCGAGACTGCGGTTGTTGGTTATAAATTGAAACCGCGCAAAATTAACGCTATTTTATTTGTATCAGGTCAACGCATCAAGATACAAAAAAAGTGATTCATACGCGAATTTGTTTTTTATCACCTACTGCCAAACTATAAATGTATTCACTTTTATATTATATTGTAATTTTTCCCAATCTTTTTGTTTGTTATTAATTCAATCACATTATATTTTAAAAATTGTTTAAAAAAATTAATACATAAAATAAAAAGTGGAAAAAAATTAAATAGACAACAGTGTTATACTACTGCCAATATATTGTAAACTTGCTTTTTTCAGTTATTTGAAGGAGAGGAGGGAGACACAATAACAGGGTGTCGTCAATATTTTTTATTTTGATCTTGGTGTTTAACGTCGTACTCAACCGAATAGGGTCGTCGGTAAGGGTGCCGGTGATTGGGGGAAAGAGACCAATAGGAGGACTTATTTTATTATTGGACGATGCAACAGCCCATGCTAACTCATGCACAGACCGTTGGACCGTTGGATGGTGGCAATAAGGTACAGTTTCCTTTTGCTTGACAATCTCGACCGGACAGTGTCCTTAAGAGAAGTATGATAAGAATACAGATGTGATGGATGTGTTGCTGAAGGCAGAACGTTTGGAAAAAGAATGAAATGGCCCGAAGGCAGAATGAATTTTAAGGTATATTAGGATGAATTAATAGAAGAGGTTGGATTAGCAACGACTAGGAATAGAGAAGGTAAGGTCAGGAAGAGTCCTGGGAATGGCTAGATTTACACCTGCACCCGTCTTTTCTTCGCAAAGAGGGGAGGGCGAATGTTGCGGTGGCGGTCACATGCCTTAGGGTTGGGAGGCCTGAATTTAAGGGTATTGATGCTAGCGACTGGACGAAGGAATCTGTCGCGAAGGTCGGGCATAAAGTCCAACTGTGACCTCACGAGAGGGTTGGGGTGCTGTGTTAGGGATTTGAAAAATTTAAGAGACCGATCCTGAACCAATGTATCTACCAGAGGTAGATCTAGAGAAGTGTGGAGCGGAACGATAGGGGTGTATTTGGGCAGGTGCATCACCACACGGAGGACAGTATTTTGAAGGCGCTGCAATTTGAGTAAATTTGTATAGGTTGTGGTGCCCCATATGGGAGCAGCATATAGAAATGTGGGTCGGATAATAGTCGTGTAGATCCGAAGACGGTCTTTCTCAGCAATAGCTGGAGACCTCAGAAGTGACCGAAGAGCAAACATTTTATTTCTACTCTTTTGAGTCACTTTGGCTACATAAGGGCTCCAGCTAAGACGGCGGTCTAATAATGCACCCAGGTACAGATTTGTTTTTGACCATGCGATCGGGACACCGTCCAGAAAGAGGGGAGAATGTTTGGGGGCATGACCAGTAGTAAACATGGTGGCTGAAGTTTTGCCAACATTAATTTTGAACCGCCATTTGGCATACCATGGGGACATTAAATCCAGACCAGCTTGGAGGTGTTTGACAGCAAGTTTTGCGGAGCGAGAGGTGGCAGCAATGGCGTCATCATCCGCAAAGAGATGCACATCAACACCCTTGGGCATTTCTGGCATGTCCGCCGTGTAAATATTAAATAGGGTTGGACTGAGTACTGATCCCTGAGGTACTCCTGCGCGTATTTTGCGTGGTGAAGACAGTGACCCCAGCCAGGATGCCCGAAAACTTCGTTTGTGGAGGAATGATTGGAGAAAGTGAATGATATGCAGGGGGAATTTGTACCGGGCTAGTTTCAATAACAAGCCAGCATGCCAGACTGAGTCGAAAGCTTTGGCAATGTCAAGGAAAGCAACGGCTGTGACTTTCTTGTTATTGAAACCATGGGTGATGCGATTTGTGAGACGTAACTGTTGGTGTTCAGTAGAGGTGTTTGCTACGAAACCAAATTGATACGGGGGGATAATGGTGTTGTCGGCTAAATGTCGCTTGATGCAAGTTAGGACCAGTGACTCAAGCATTTTGGCCATGACATTGAGAAGGCTGATTGGTCTGTAGCTGGACGGGTCTGACGGCGGTTTCCCGGGTTTTAGGATTGAGATAATTTTGGCCATTTTCCAATTTTTTGGGAAATATGACGTAGTGAGGCACCGTTCATAAATATGGAAGAGGACTGCCACAGCTGACCCGGGAAGTTGTCGAATGAGCACCGCTCCTATACCGTCGGGACCAGGGGCTTTACGGGGGTTTAATTTGGAAAAGATGGTACGTAGTTCAAAGGGCTGTAAATTGTACTCTGGTGGGGGTTCCGGGCACACAGTTTTCGAAAAGTAGATTTTCATTAACCTATCCAAATCAGGTTCGCCAGGAACTGGTGGATTTGGGATGAAGGCCAGTTCCAGACTGCGCGAGATTGCCTCGGCTTTGTCCGGGCTACTAAGTGCCCAGCCTGCAGGTGTGAGGATCGGGGGATTGGGTGCTTTCGACTTCTGTAGCGTCTTGGCCATCCGCCAGATGGAGTTGTCGTGGTAAGAGAGAGTTGACAGTTTTGCTTCCCACTGCGATGACATATGGTCGGCAATATCGCGGTCAAGTGCACGTTGCAGTCTGTCGTATTCGGCCTTGCAGTCTGGCGTTCGGAACGCTTGCCAGCGCCGACGGGCTCGATTTTTCTGTCGCACACATGCACGAAGGGCAGGTGGTAAAGACAGATGTGTTGAGGGCGACGGTGTGTATTTGGGGATTGCAACAGTAGCTGCCTGACGGATAAGAGCCGATAGGAAGGAGATCGACGTATCGATAGCTGAAGATGAGTCGAGAAGTGGAAGTGGGAGGGCAGTGAGGCGGTTATGAATATGATTACGGAAGCGCTGCCAGTCGGCTTTGCCGTATGAGAACCGGGGGGTAGGTGGTTGGTAATTGATTTTGTTACCAATATTTATGAGGATCGGATTATGGTCGGATGTGAGTGCCTGGACTGTCGAAATATCGTAAGATGTGTGGATGTTCCGAATAATGGCAATGTCTAGCACATCGGGAGGGGTAGTGTCACGAAAGTGGTGGTATGTTGGTTCGACAGGCCCAGTGACATTTAGTCTAAGG
The DNA here is from genome assembly GCA_945910005.1 of Isoperla grammatica. Classification (NCBI taxonomy): domain Eukaryota; kingdom Metazoa; phylum Arthropoda; class Insecta; order Plecoptera; family Perlodidae; genus Isoperla; species Isoperla grammatica. The sequence continues at coordinate 35,280,087 of OX246740.1, forward strand.
TTGGTAGACGTGATGAAACGAAGAAGAGCAAGTCCCCGTGTGTTGTTGACAGCCGAATTCCAAAGATGGTGTTTGGCATTTAAGTCACCCGCCAGAACAGTCGGCATTTGTGAAGTGAAGAGGGAAATAAAGTCGGGGCCACTGAAGTGTTTATTTGGGGGCGAGTATGCTGCGATGCATCGCATCGGGCCAGCAGCCGTTTTCACAATTGCGATAGTGGCTTCGACCGCAGAAAGAAGGGGGGTAGGTTCTTGAACGACGGCGGCTGTAGAGCGAGAGAGAATGGCAGTACCACCCCCTCTCGTACGTTTAGACGCTGTCAGTCGATCGTTACGGAGAATTTGGAAGCCAGGAATAGACCAGTTGTCAGAAGGGAGAAGATGAGTTTCGTTGATGAGAATGATGTCTATGGAAAGTTGATGAACTAGGTGGATGAGTTCTGCCGTTTTGCGACGAACTCCTCCATTGGCGTTCCACGCCAGTAATTTCAATTCCAGCTTAGCCATTGTTGGGTGCAGAGATGAGTGTTTTAAGAAGGGTAGCTAGGGTGGAAATGATGGGGTCGCTGGAATAGGCGATGAGGGCATCGGCTATTTGGCCGATGATGGTCCAGGCCGGGTTACGACCTTGGGGAGCAAGTGGAGGCGGCAGCAGTGGAGGCGGCGGTTGTGAAGGTGGTACATGGCCACGTGGACGCCGTGGGGCGGGAACTGGGCCATGGGGTTGAGAAGACTGTGACGGACTGGTGTGTGGTACATCAGTTAGGTCAGGTGGAGACTGTTGTGGTGTCGAGGCCTGGACAGCTTGTGCGTACGAGACTAGTGGGGGAAATGCGGCACTGAAGGTGGCTGCGGGGAAGCTAGCACGCTGTTGTGAAGCTACAGTCGGCGGAGGTGGTTGCTTTTGGCGGCGGTTTGTTACCGGACGGCCTGGCTGGTTTTGGTTGCTCAATGCTCGGGCATCACATGCATCAAGATATGCCTTGCATTTACGGTACGAGGCTGGGTGGGCTTGTTTGCAGTTGACGCAAGTGGCGGGTGAGTCGGGGGATTTGGGGCAATGCGCTGACTTGTGGGCCTGGGCGCATTTAAAGCACGCCGGCGGAAGATGGCAGAAGGCCGATGAATGGCCAAATTGTTGGCAATTGAAGCATTGCCGTGGACCTGATTGGCCACGGTAACGTTCAAATGTCACTTTGTGGTGGCAGATGATGGTGACTGTATGAAGGGGGACGCCGGTGTCAAAGAGAGAGACGGTGGCAACAAACAAGGGCATGGGTCGACGAGTGGACGGAGAGTCGCCATTATGCAGGATTTGACGGAGGTCAACGATATTGACGCCCTGCTCCGTCAGATCAATTTTTATGTCCTCGACTGGCACAGAGGAGGAGAGACCGCAAATTACGAGACGTTTCTGTCTCTGTTCTACGGTCGGGAAAGTGTGAAACAGTAGTTTATGCACGTTTAAATACTTGAAAATCTCGTCATAGGTTTGTCGGAGATTGGGTTTGATGCGGAAGGCTTCCGCTGTGGCCGAGATGGTATATGCCCCTTTGGTGGCCTTGGCCAATAGGGTGACCAAAGAGGAATAGTTTTCGATGTTGTATAAGAGGATGGGCGGGGGTTTCGAGTCGGAGGGGTGCTGATTGGCAGTCCCAGGGTTAGCTTGGTCCGAGGAAGTTGCTGGGGGATGCGTAGCTATCGGCTTATGTATTACAGAGCTGGGACTTGCACGTTGTGCATGGAGTTTCGGTGGCCTGGATGCGGTAGAGCGGACAGAAGACGCGTCCGAGTCGGGGGAGAGCGAGTGGGTCCGGCGACGTTTCGGACGCACTGTTTTGCTGGTCGAGGGTTGAGACTGGCATAGCTCCATCTCGCTTTCAGCGTCGGAGTCTATGACCAGGGAGTTGTCGTCGTCCGACATGATGTCGCAGTCGACATCTAGGGCCAGAAACCTATTTGCGGTGGGCGTTACTGGCCTTTCTGGGACTGGTTGATCGGGTAGTGGAGCTGATGGAGGGACTCCTGCGTCAGGTGAAATAATAGGGAAGGAGTAACGGCCCTTTCGCGGCTCCTTCACCTTCAGTGGGATCTTAGTCCACACTGGAGGCGGTTCAGGAGTGCGTGGCTTGGACGTGGCAGCTGCCATAAGGGGCGGGATTATCGGGGGTAGCATCCCGGTGGAGGTACCAGGTTGAGAATGTTTAGTTGTGGCCCTCTTATGAGGCAAGAATTGGGGAAGACCAGCGGCGGGCGTGGCTTTCGGGTGAAATGGCGGGAAAACCATGGCAAGGATGAGATAGTTTACTATCTGGGAGGGGAGGGAGGGGGTGAGGAAGGGGAAGGGAGAGGGTTAAACACCCGACACCGCCACTAGCGCGGGGGACAGAACCCTTCCGCGGTCGCGTTGGTGAGCGGGATAAGGGAAGGGAGGGAGGGTGTAAGACCCAGCACCGTCACGATCGCGGGGGAATTTCCGCAATCGCGTTGGTGGTAAGGGGAGAAAGGGGAAGGGAGGAAGGGAGGAGAAGGATAAGGGAGGAAGGGGAAGAAGTTAAAACTTGAAGGAAAAGGACACGGGGTGAGGCCCCTTATTCTTCTGTTCTTCTGCTTATTGGATTCCTGTCTGAGAGAAATCTTGCGTTTGAACCACTCAGAACAGGCGGATCCCAAAGCTGTTTGGTTAATTGCTCCTCGATATATTGCAATCGAGAGGGCAGTTTAATTGGCCAGAGTCACCGCCTTGTTGATCACGGTAACCCCTACGCCAGGTAAGTATCAGTCAATTATGATCGAATGTTCATGCACAGACACTATGCAACCAAACCGAATGATGCATCGGTTCACTCACCTAGTCCTCGAAGGAAGCGATCTAGGAACGAGCGGCGCATTCTGTTGATGGCGTCGAAGAAGTCCCAGCTGCCGTTCTCGGTAGCTCGGTCGATCTCCTACAACATATCGAAACGGGATCTTCAAATATGAGGTAAGTGAAACCATCGAGTTTGTATACATATTCAACTACATATTCACCAGAGCTCCGTTCGCCTTTCGAACACTGGGTCTTACATGAAATAAATAGCCAACTGGGGTAAACATCTCCTGTACTGGCTACACTAATAAAGTTTTAATTACAAGCGAATGCCATGAAAATATTTTCGCTGACTTACACTTGTACAAAAGAACGATTCAGCACTAACACCAAATGCATACCCTACCTATACAGCCTCTTCACGGTATTTGCTTAAACTGACTTACACCAGTGTAAAGTGTAGGACAGGCGAACGAAGTGTAGGGTAACTGAAAAAATGTCGGTCTTTACAAGCATTGTTGAGACTTGAGATAGCTCTTCTTAACTCCACTATCAGACAGGGTTGACTCCATATTATGCAGAGGAAGCCTTGTATTGGTAGTGTTGGATCGGGGTCGATATAACATTAGTGTAATAATAAAAAAAATCACATTTCTAGTCTACCCACTCAGGAACAAGACTGATTCTCAGTGGGGGACTTTAATTTAAAGTGACTAAAGTCACATAACCAACACTGTAGGCTCCAAACACCATCGACGAGTGAGCGATAACCAATCGAAGATCTATATTTCAAATATGAAACATATGAATCAGTGATTGGATAGTGCGAGCACCTACGGACAAATTACAGAATCAACAAGGCCGATTCAGAACAACTTTGAATTTATTGAGTGCTTCGTTGCTAGGACGGCTCCAAAGTCACCGTTTACTTATTCCTAAGACAAGAATATTAATAATAATTTTAATATTAATATTAGTTTTAGTATAATCCAACCCAAGTGCTGTTCTCTCACTCTACAGGAGCACACTACAATCATCTGTCCGGTCCATGACATCACATCACCCCCCCCCCCCACCACCCCAGTGTCGTCGACGTGAAGGACTGGGTGAAGCAAAACACTCGCTTATTCGTATTTCGTTTAAAGAAGAGTTAATTATGGGTAATAAGCAATTAACTTCGAGTAGTTAGTTCATATAATATAAGTTTTAATTGCTCTAGCCATTATATACGTGTTTTCTGAGAACATGAAATATTTCTTGTTTTATTTTCTATTATTTGATAATTTCATGCTATGGACGTACTTAAACCGTTAGGGCAAACGGTTTTCAGCCCCTTTGTCGCTTCGATTTGGCTTCTCAGAAAGGCTTCGCAAAAGTGAGTTTGGTTACCTTTTTAAACCGGCGTGTTTCTTTGGATACGTTCAATCTCAAATTTACCAATTAATAAATATAAACTGGCATAGTGTGTCCCACCTCAACATTATACTTACAATGGTAAATAAATATATTATTATTAGATTATGTGTTGATTTATTTAATCTACTTTGAACTTGATACACGTCCTTTACAGCAACGATTGGTTTTATTAGAAATTTGGCTAAAAAACTCAATGAAAGAAAACGCGAAACACAACTAAACAAATTGTTTACCACTCAAAATACTACATGCATTCTGATGGCAAAAAATGAACTATTGTGAGCAGGAGTTTAGAGCAATGGGGAATATGCATATTTTTTTTTAGCATTTTACTAGATTAGGATTGACTTCCTGAATACAAACATATTTTATTTCGATGACATAGAATAAAGTTTCATTTATAAAAACGAGCTGAAAGTTTCACACATATTTATGGCGGGAAAAACGGAGCATACGTCACCTGCCATGTATCAGCAATCAACTAATCATAAAATGATAAATAAAATAACGCTTATTTGGAAATTATCATATCCATAATCATAGAAAATCGAATTAATGTCTATAGTACGCCTGGTAATACATTTTGAAGCCCAATTACTATAAAAACAACAATACCAAACCTATTTTCATAGAATATCAGTAAATATTGGGTGTTGTTATTCATATGAAGCAGACTTGATAACCGCTTGAGTAAAAATTTTGACAAGGTTAGCTTGATAACCTTGAAAATTTGATTGTTTCGTCTAGGAGGCGGTGGCAAATTCCAAGGAGGTTATATGCAAAGTCATTCATATAAGCACTAAGCAGTGATTTTCATGGATTGTGACGTCACAAACCGTTTAAAAATAATAGTGCGGGAAACAGATAATCAAATTCTTTGAACTTGTATAGAAGTATAATGAATTAATTTTAAAACTTTTAAAGTAGGTTTGTGATGTCTTTAGATGAATAACAATATATTCCACGTACCGTCAGAGCTGTAGAAAATTCATGCACATTCCCTATTGTTCATGTTGTTGTTGTTATTGTTAAATGATGAATGGCGCTGTAAGAAGGTAGCGTAGCAGCGCTGTCTATGTGTTAGTTTGAGAGTCCTCAATGCAGTGGGACCAGATGCTACTTTCGAAAGTAGATGGTTTGTTATAGTATACGTTTCTGGATCACTTTGGTTTCCATCTATCTATAAATATTACAACGAACCTAGATTGGGCCTAATCCAGTGTTGAAACCAGTCAAAAAACTCACCTTTTTCTTCTCAACCTTGTTGTTCGTAGTTCCCTTTAAGTTGACAGCCTCAACGTCGTCCTTGACAGACTCCGCCTCTTCCTTGCCAGGCTCTGCCTCCCGCTTCATGGCCTTGATAATCTCGCCCTTATTCTTGACAGCATCCGCCCCTTCCTTGGTAGACTCTGCCCCATTCTTGGCCACCGATTTCGCCTCCCGTTTGATGACCTTGGTAATCTTGTCCTTGGGAGGCTCCGCCCCGTCTGTCTTCTTCGCCCCGCCCACAATCTCCACCTTCTTGTACAGGATGCCCGTGCCCTTGTCCTCGATGCCGATCTTCTGGAACTTGTCGTTGATTGGCGCGATCGACTCCGACGCGTCATCCATCTTCTTGTCAACGTCCTCGTCCTTATCGGCGGCCGAGCGTTTGCCGAGCGCGCGTTTCCCGCCCTCGTCGACGCTGTCGGACACCGAGTCCGTGTTCGAAACGTCGACGATGGATCTCTGCTGCCAAAAGCCCGGCGTCGGATCGTCGTCCTCGTCAGAAGCCAGGAATCCTGCACAAAGACATTTGGTGATGACATTGACGTCAATCTAAGCTCTGTTTACTAATCTGAAATTTACAAATTTTTGGTTCAAGGGCGCTTCGACCAGTACCAAAGAGTTTGTTACCGACCAATGGGATTGATCCATTTCACTTAATTCATCATCATCATCATTATCATCATCATCATTATCCATCGCCGTTTCCTGCTTCTAGCAGGGTCAGCTTGTGTTTCACAACCAAATTTTTCCACCTCTTCCGACCACAATCGAGGCCTTCGTTATACTTCCAGGCCGTACCACAGTTCTCGGCGCACGCGTGTGATGTCACTAGACGAGGCCGACGTAGACGCGCTAGCGGCCAGCCACTACACGTGTTTCCCTATGCCGCAGCCATTCAATACACGTCTGTTGTCCTAAATGTTTATGCCTGCTCGTTGTTATCGTGTTTTTGGCGGTGACCTCTTAACAGGTGATGGTGACAGAGTGCATGCACACTGTAAGGTAAGTTGGAATTATTTAATATCTCTAGTATAGGCTGCAGTTTGGTCTAAATGTGCGTTTGGCTTGCGGCTTGCAACAGAAACACATTGCATTTAGCTGTCAACACTGTGAACCCAGATCTACTTATATCGAAAGTTAAAGTTGGTAACCAAATGCCAACGTTTGAAAGAAGAAATCCACTAGAATACAAAACAAAAACCGCTAACATATAATTTTTCAAGTTCAAGTTATCTACTTAGGCAGAAGTGTAAGATGTGTGCTGAGTATTGAAATACGCAGTATATGACGCGTTTATATTGATTCAAATATTCATTCATTCGAACGGATCACCTGGAAACCAGATTTGGCCAATATCGACAAATGAGTGGGGGCAATTACCACGTATCAGTTACGCAAATTCTAGAATCAGAAAAGAAGCTTAAACTAAATAGTTTAGTAAATTTGCAATCTGCTAAAAGAGGAGAGTTTGAAATTAGAACGTTTCTCTTGAAACTGTTCCGAAGAAGCAGCAGCTACAAATGATGAAGCCAACGTCGAAATCGATGGACATTTTGAAGACGCCATTTCTTTTGCAGATGCAATTGATGTAAGCGAAGCTAATATGAGAGTTCTCATATACATTTCAGGTAACGTTGCTCGTTAAGTTAATGAGAGAGTTAAATGTAACGATTGTAGAAATGTTTTGGAATATGACCGCGCATTAGAAATCGAGTTTGAAAATGATGGATTGTACAGTTACTTTTAAGTTTGATTGACGGGGGGGGGGGGGGGGGGGGTCTTAGGAGGCCAAAAGATTTCATAAGTCCAAATAATGATAAACTAATTTCAGATGTGCCAAAGTGTGATCAGCTCAAGATTTGAGGAGCAGTTTTTAGCTTATAAAAATCAAAGAAATTTGCTCCACATCATTGTAATTGAGAAACTAGAAGTGAATGGTTATCTTTTAGGTGGCTGTCAACTTTGTGGTGTACCTTACCTATGGTAGCGTTAGCTGTAAAAATCATAAGTAATATATTGTTTACTTACTATGGTAATCAGCTAATTAGAATAACTACAGTAATTCCTCTATTTGAATAATGCGTGTTTTTAACATTATTGGTATTTACTATTTTCGCACGCACGCACGCATACATTAAATCGTTTTCTAAAAATCATATATAAAAAAGCTTGTACTTGTTCTGTTGGCCTAAGGAAGTGTAGATAAAAGCAAAGTTGTTAATTTGTAAACTGAAAACGAATCACTACAATAAATGAAAGGTTGCATCTTACATTTAAATTCGTTTAATCTCCTACATAATAAACCCTCAAACCATAGGAACAATAATCATTTCATCATATAGTGTTCCCATCCTGATATTTCACGATTCCTAGCGTAAATCCTTCATTAATGTTAATACGTCATTGCATATGTTGTTGATTATTGAATATTTCTCCTCCCACTTGGCCCTGCCCTCCCTTGCTGGACTCCCGTATGACGACTCACGCGACGTACAATGGATCTGATTCGGATGTGGCTTTATTGTTCATTATCATCTTTCTCATCTTCATTATCACCCGCTCATCGTCTCGATTAGCCATCGTTGCATAAATATGAGACGTTAAGCCCCATTAATCAATCAATCATTGATTGACAAGATCCTGTAACAGTGTCAAAGTGAACAGACCGTGAAGTGTCACTTTGACAACGCATAATCTACGCTGGCATGCACAGAAACGATGGATTTATAACGGCCTACAAGTACGATAATAAGTCTACTATACAATCTTGTAATATAGTATCTTTAAACTACGTAATGACGAGCTCAATACAGCGTTATTGTCATTGCGAGACGTGCTTTAACGCGTATCGCAACGCAGGTTTAGCCCGTGTCGCCTGGCGCAGCGACGAGATCGCGGCCTGGTCTTGTGACGTCAGAGTTCGAGTGGTACGGCCTGTATAACGAAGGCCTCGCCACAATCCTCCCACAATCTAACCTAAACATGTCAAACACGCACCTCACATGAAAACAGTCATCATTGGCTACCCTAATTGTGATTGGCTAGGATCCTTACCGAGTCATGTAAGGAACGGATATTGACCATCTCTTGCCGACTTCAGGTAACAGTCTATCGACGCTTACATCACTACATAAACGATGGATACAGAACTCTTGAAATTTACTCAGGGCCGTATGCAGAGCTAAGTATACAGGATTTGTTCTATGGAATTGTTTTATTATATGCTATTTTCCATGAGAAGATGAAACCCCATGGGCCATAGCAACCATAAACAAATCTCAAACTTAAATACGCCTTCACGACTTACACCTTAAGCCTTACAAGTTACAACTGATTGTGAACGGCGCTTGTATGATGCTTATGATTTACCTGTGACCATCTGTCGTTTGGTCATGGCCTCCGACAACAGGGCCGACACGGAGTTGTCCAGGGCCGCCTGGCAAGAGTGGGTGGAGCCGTAGGGACCTCGACGTGGCAACAGCACGGGGGAGACCAACAGCATCGGCTCGTCCAGGGAGCGCTTCGTCCTGTCCTGCGGGAACGTAAGACAAAGCGGTTCTCAGCTTTTGTTTTAATTAATATTGAATTGCTTGCAACATATTTTCTCATGGCTTCTTAAGATTTAAAATTCTTCTTCTCATCTTATTTTATTAAGGGTCGGTTTCACAACTTTTTAAAATTAGACGGTAAGCTAGGATTCATCATTATCAATCGCCGTTTCCTGCTTCTGGCAGGGTCAGCTTGGGTTACTTGGGTTACTTGAGTGCTCTACTTGCTCCCAGTTCTCTAAGCTCGGATTCTTTACGAAAGGCAAGTGCCTTGCATTTAAACTTAATCTGTTTGAACCATGGGTAGCAAACCGACCTTACTAAACCAGCAGGGCGATTCTCTAAGGTCCATGGTAAATTGAACGCCCGTTTTCGACGTTACGAGCCTTACCGCATTGAGTTAGCGATTCTCTACCGTGTTTTATCGACAAAGATCGTTACCACCTACGTTAAAAGTAGCGCGCTCCAAAACCCTGCCTTTAGACGTGCGATAAGAAAACATGGCGGACTTTTCAAGCCGTCTCATGTTCACTTCAGCATTTGAACTAATTGATTATAGAAATTTGTTGCGTGTATCGATACAAATATACGATATTTATATTTAAAAATATGTGTGTGAGTAAGAAAATATAATTTGTAGTTATGTAACAAAAGTCTAGAAGTAATTTTGTATCATAACCCTACTTTCCTAGTTTGGCCGTGCCGTCACGGCACGTAGGGTAGGCCTAGAACCCTAGGCCTACTTCTAAGTTCAAACACTAGGTTCGTTTGATTTGCTACACCTTTTATACTCTTTGCACTCACTCAATGTTATTTCATGGGATACATGGCATGGAGTACAAAAGGTGCCGGTAAATCAAACGAACCCTAATGCTGCAATAAGTGAAAAAAGTGCAGAAGGTGTCCGGAAATCAAACGCACCCAATGGTAAACGTTCCATTTATTCACGCGCTGTCATTGGTTAACTTTCTATAGTGTACACAGCCATCTCGAAAACATCCACAAACTAATATATAACAGGCGCTGCTCTGCTGCAACGGCTACGTCCTTCGATACGGTTATCGAACGTTATGAAATGGTAGTTGGGAATCGCGCGGTAGCTTATCGTGTGGTAAGTTTAGTACAAGTGTCGTTAAGGTTAAATTTACCGCGCATCTTAGAGAATCGCCCTGCAGAGCTTACGCGAGGTTGGTGAATTGGGACCCACAACATTATTGTGTGTGTGTTTTGTACTCCTATTATTTTTAGTCCCCTAGTCTAGTTCGCTATTCCTACCCTACTTGTTGACGGGGACGGGTTCTAGTGGGAAAAAGGAAGAAGTAAGAGAATTTATGTTCGAAGGGAGTATGAGAAAAAAGAAACACATTTTGTCAAAGTGCTTGACTAGGCACTACCGAAGACATTGGAATAGTAGTAGTATATATTTTCTCTATACTCACATACAGCGCTAGTGTGCCAATTTAAAGGCCTATTTTCACATACAAGTAAGTATTTTTTGTTTTTAAATAGACATTAAAAAAATAAGAAAACCGCAGTTTATGGCAACTTTGGACGAGGCCTACTCCCCCTACAATGATTTGTTTTTACGCGCGCCTCAGGGCATGTGACGTTGTTGGATGCGGGCTGAGCGGCTGGGCGAGGCGCGACTCGGGTAGGAACACCCGTTGCGTGGTGCAGTAAGGGGTTGACACTTGACAGTCTGTATGGATGGTTGTTTCTCAGATTTGCTTCAAGAGATGTCTAATGAATAGTTTTATTAATAACTAATGTGAGTGCTAATATCCAGCAGTTTATTAAGAGAGTGCACGGACAAGTGGATTGTGTAGAGTACGTCTTTAGGTTCTAGTTGATTATTTGTAGTTGTAGTTTCATTATGCTTGTCGTGGAGGCATTAAGCATAACGGACATTGTAAGTGTCAAAACTGTTATGTTATTATTGTAAATGGCCATATAGACTAAGTTTATAGTGTACGTATCGTACCAGGACCAGCTATATTAATAAGTAATCATGGTATTAAATTGTTGTGCGTACGGATGCAATAACAGTAAGTCCGATCGACATGTCGTTTCACCGTTTTCCCAACAGGGACAAATCTCCAGTGCCTTTGGGTTTTTAGCCAGTGCGACATAAAAACTGGCTATCAAAAATTAATAGTAAGAACTCTGTAGGCCTACCAAGCAAATACACTCGTGTATGTTCCGAACATTTTATTAAAGACGACTATGAAACTACCGGTACCAATAGTTTGAAAATGGAAAATGAATCTAATGAAAAAAAATCGAAACGTGTGTTAAAAAAATGAGCAGTTCCGTCTGTCAAATTGAGAGGCAGCATTGACACCCCTTTAAAAACAGAGCGAAGTACATGTTACCTTGCCGCTCGAAACAAGCATCGTCCGTTATTGAAAACATTTAAACCCAAAGTGTCCAAAGTACATCTCCACATCACGCTGTACTACTCTACGATTAATGTTTATGTAATGACGACTCACTAAATCACGAAACATTTCAGAATAAACCTAAAGAGATAGAAATAAAATTTGAGCTTGATATTGAAACACTAATAAGAGCTAACCAGTTTGCGGAGGGGGTGACGGGTGCAAGTTCGGAAAGTAAAACCGATGAAATGAACGACCACGACGTATCGTTTGAAACAGAAGATTTTGACGAATGTGAATCTATCAATGATAGTGAGAGTGATCACATCGATGACGATCAATTCAATACGATGACAATACAAGTTCCTCCAAGCCAAGCATACACCCTTCAACTGTCCGATAGCGGTCGGGGCGGTGGGGCGCGCCATGGATGGCTAGTAACAGAAGATTTTGATTTTTTCTTCGCTACTGAGCGAAGATGAGTGAGCGCGGCACAGCTCGCATCCAACTACGTCACGCGTGTGACGTCACCCAATGAACATTCTTGATGAAAATTGCTCATAACTTGTTTAAATACGGACCGATTTCTTTCATTTTTGTTCCTAAATTCTTTAAATAATTCAAGGTCTGACATAGTTGAACTACAACGCTAGATGACAATATGCCTTGAAGGCCGCCATTGTAGTGGCACGTAGGCCTTCTGTATTGTGAGTTTGGCTCTGCAATTTGCTATGAAGGGGTGCTAACGTTTACTTGATCTGAGAACTGATCAGTTACTTTGCTTACGTAAACTTGATCCGGTCGTATCATCCTTGTTCTTTTACTTGACTCGATCACTCCGCACTCGTGAGATTAAAAGATCTGTGATCTGTCTTTGGTGCAGATCATTTGGGTAGATCAGTCTAAACTCTTAACGCGCGGTAAAAACGATAATGGCTGCAGCTGACCTGACAGCTGACCCAAGGCATAGGCCTACCTTACCTCACTTGAGACTTTTGTGGAGCTAGGCCTAGCGTGGCCTATAGGCCTAGGCCACGCAAGTCCTAGAGTAATGTAGAGGCCCCCGTCACCCAATCAAGCAGGAGAATTAATCATCAAGTAAGCCTATGTTGTAGAGGCCTATTCAAATTTGTCTATCCTCCTATAGGAGGATAGACAAATTTAAGTAATATTATATTATTATAATATATAATAAAAATAATTTGAGTAAAATATGGATATATCCATACTTTCTCGTACTGTATTCGTGTTGTCATTCTATCATTGCAATTCCCGCGGTTCCCACCGCTTGTGCGTTCGTAAACCTCAAGTGATCGGATGAACTGATCACGTGACATAGCTGATCCGGAGACACTGATCTGATCATGGATTTATAATAGTACCTACGGTACTGGATGTCTAGCTCTGTGGTAAGCGGTGATCGTATAAAGTGCAGTGAGATTTGCAATGCATTATGGGTGGCAGGCATTTTGTTCCTGGTTGTCAATGTCAAGGACAGCTGTTAATTGTTGTTTCGTTATTGTTTGAGTTAATTGTTACGCCTAGTTACATGTTTACAAATATCAAATCGTTACGTTTTTGTTTTCTTTGTTTTCTTTGGTGTTTGATTAAAGAAATACGATATTAAAATTAAGTTAAACTATAGGCCTAGGCCTAGGAGGCCCTATAGACCTAGGGCCTAGGCTTAGGAGGCCCTATAGGCCTAAGCCTAGGAGGCCTAGGGCCTAGCACTTCAGTTGAAGTCTATGAGCCTACATTAAGTTTGTATTTTTTAAAATTCGAGTGCAAAAATCTAAACGTTATTACCCGTAGAATAATAATTGCTTGACGGTCGCGTGAAAAACCACCACCTGCGACCATAGAAAAATAACCGGTCTAGCGACTACGATGCTAATTTCGTCACCAGTTTTGACAGATCACAGCCTTGGATGAGTCAATAATAGTTGATCAATCAGAGTCTACCTCAAACTCATCCAGAAGGCTGTAATTTAAGGAACAAAATGGCGTCAGCCGCTCGTCGGCCGGATGTACCTCAATGAAACAGGAAGTTCCATTGAAGCTAGACCTCCTGAAGATACAACTCCATGATCTGATCAAGTAAACGTAAGCACCCAAGGTATAGCGTTATGTAAAAGACAATCAGAAAGTTTGTTTACATTCTAAAAAATTGCACCTTCTTTGAAACACGGTTGGTTGTTGCCGTGGAGAACGAACGGGCCTTGTTGGACATAGTTGTACAATGTACACACGTGTACAATGATAATACCTCCAAAATACTCACTTGTAAGAGATAACTATTGATAAGTACCTAGCCCTGCGTTGCACTGTCAGTGTCGGTTCGACGCCATTTTGGTGGCTGCTTTCAATTGGCATCCAGGTTACGCTAAAGCTCGCAATGCGCGTGTGTACCCCCTTGAGCATTCAATGCAGCTGACCTTGACCAAGTGCTTGACGGGAGACTACATGCACTGACCTTGACCATGTGCTTGACGGGGGACTACATGCACTGACCTTGACTTTGTGCTTGGCGGGGGACTACATGCACTGACCTTGACCATGTGCTTGACGGGGCACTTCATGCACTGACCTTGACCAAGTGCTTGACTTGGCACTACATGCACTGACCTTGACCATGTGCTTGACGGGGCACTACATGAACTGACCTTGACCATGTGCTTGGCGGGGGACTACATTACTGACCTTGACCACGTGCTTGACAGGGTAATACATGCACTGACCTTGACCATGTGCTTGACGGGGGACTACATGCACTGACCTTGACCACGTGCTTGACAGGGTAATACATGCACTGACCTTGACCATGTGCTTGGCGGGGCACTACATGCACTGACCTTGACCATGTGCTTGACGGGGCACTACATGAACTGACCTTGACCATGTGCTTGGCGGGGGACTACATTACTGACCTTGACCACGTGCTTGACAGGGTAATACATGCACTGGCCTTGACCATGTGCTTGGCGGGGCACTACATGCACTGACCTTGACCATGTGCTTGACGGGGAACAGCGAGAAGAGGCTCCTCTTCACCTCGGTATTGTTGTGAGCGAGAGCAAGAGGGTCGCGCGACAGGATTAGCACCACGTTCTTGGGACCGGCCTGCGACTCCCTTGCGGCCTCCTTCTCGATCGCGTGCCTCTTCTTCATCGACACCAACAACTTCTCGAGCTCGTTCGTTATCTCCTCGATCGGCGCCTCCGGATGTTGTCGACTCTCCTCGAGTTTCAGGTCTTCCGCTTCCGGCTTCAACACCGCTGCCACAGACTTAACATCTCCTGGTGACAGGAAACCAAACGATCGTATGACCATGGACTTACAATAGGTAACTTCGTTATTGAACCTAAATCAGGTAGTAAATCAACGTAGGTACCACTGAAACTAAGGTCCGTCGATCCCCTGGCGGAGGCTCGGTAAACCTGAGTTCGACGAGCCCCCGTCAGGGGATTTACGGACCTTTTAGCACTTAAGTTTCGGATTTTGACATTGTTTACATTGTTGATGTGACTGTTGATGTGTCATTGCTCGCGATAGGGGCTAAAATGGTAGACAATATCAAACACCGGAAATGAGAATCGCAAACGCGTTTTCCAACCATGTTGCACGTCCATTAACAAAGTTACTATTAGGGGCCTAAAAGTCCATGGTCTTGACATTGCTCCATGTTCAAACAAAAATTGCTTCTTTTGCGCTAAGTAGTGACCCAACGCGAACGCTTATGTCTGGTACGTACAACGTAGAAAGAAACCCTACGACTTAACCACGTGACAGTGTGTGAACTAGTATTGGATGCTCCCTACTTATACCCTGTTCACATTACAGTCCTTAACTGTAGTTACCGCGTTAACTCCAGTTACCAAGGCTATGTGAACGGAACGCAGTTAGGCTTAACTACAGTAAAGTGGGGTAACTACGTTCCTACAACTCAGTTAGGCCTAAGCATTTAACTGAGTTAACTTCAAGGTCATTGCCCAGTCGCCGCCATGTAAAGTAATACAGGCAGTGTCAGTTATCTTAACTTCGGTTACGAAACGTAGTGTGAACGGGGTATTATTGATAGCAGGCTTACCTGACGAGTATATGTTTTGTTATATCCATGTACATTAAAAAACCGAAAACTGGTAGCAAATTCAAAGTCACCTAAATTCTAGACCCAACTAACCATTGTACCGCGTTCTTACCTACATTTATGAAGCAAACGTCAAAGGCTGCGGCATGACCGCGTAAGCAATTAAAACAAACAAACTATTAAGGCAATAAGTAGGGCCTAAATAAACACATATACCGTTTGGACACAGCTTTTGTGGGAACCCGGCATTAGCAGAGCAAAGTACTAGGCAACTGTGTGTCACTGTACAATGCCTTGTCGCATCTTACGAAGGGCAGAGCTACACCTAGGCCTATTCTGGTAATTCTTCCGATTGGGTCCGCGGCTCATTTGCACAAATGCAGTCATGGAAAGTACTTGAAACACTTACTAAAAGACAAATTTATGTTTAAAATGAACCCAAACAAGTTTTGGTGTCCGCTAAAACATTCAAAATTACCCTTTTCGATGATCTAAAACAGCGTTTAGACGGCGGATTTTCCCATTGTCGCCATGATACTTTTTCTGCCGCCCGACGTTCTGTAGTATACCAACGTAGGCCTACCAAAGTGACATACACTGAAAGTGACTGCCCAAGTGCCTGACATCCCACGAAAGGAAGAAGGTTAGGGGGTCAGGTTATGAAACATCTTGAAACGTAGGCCTACTTTCGTTTACAACTCAAATAAATTTACGCCTTCTTCAAATTGTATCACTCAAATAAAATGGTTGGCAACACTGCCGGAACGTCAAAGATGGCGATCAGTAATGGCTGATTAATTTTCTTCCGTCTGTCATCTCGAACACTTAGATCACATTTTCTTTACTTATAAACTAGATTTAAACATTAAAACTACTTAAAAAATACTTTGTACACTAGATTTAATATATTTATTACAGTAAATATGAAGGAATTTCATTAATGTTTATTTTACAGCGATTTTTGACCGCGGACCCAATCGGAAGATTTACCCCTATTCTTTCCCGGGACCAAACGGGAAGAAGTTTGGAGGAAAGCGACAAGGATGAGAAATGAGATTAAAGGAATAAATTGGTGCGTAAAAGTGATGTGGTAATTATATCCTGCGGGTCCGCTCACACGTTTAGATGTTTTGATTCATGGTATTTAATGACCGACCAATAACACGGGAGATTGAATCTAAGCTACCGCCTACGTCTAGCCAAAACTGTCAGTGAACTCAGAGAATGTGTTACCTTTCTTTGAACGTGTTGGAAGGCTGTTTGTTCCATGGGCCATGCAAATCAGGGCCAAGGCACAGAAAAGTAACCTGCCCTTAGAACTGACCAACATCTTTACAGAAATTGGCAATCCGTCTTCATGAAATAAGAAAACAAATCACTCATTCACAAAATCAACATGTATCTCGTTGTCATGGAGCATCGCTATGGTTATGTATAGAATCCAAAACACTTGGACGGTGGAGATATAAATTCTCAAACCCCTGGCGGATGTTTGGTAAACCTCAAAAGTTCGACGACCGCGCAAGGGAATGGGCGTCTCAGGGCCCTTATTCTGTAAAATGTTCTCGTGTGAAACGAAACGAGAACTAAACGAAATCTCGATTTGGTATTGTTTGGAGGCTAGGATGGTAGCAGCCAATGGTATTTCTCGGTTGCAGTCCAAAGACATTGGAATAGCACTGTTCGAAGTCATGTGTATGTGGTGTCAACGGTCACTGCCCACTATATCTGTTAAAACATGCAGTAGGCTGCGGTATCAACATGGATTTATAATAGTACCTATTAGTCCAAGAGCCAGCAACATAAAAGCTCCCCTCATAAGGTACATATGTTTTGACTATTGGAATAGGAGCGGAAAAACTACTCTACTAACAAAACGCGCGTCTTACTCCTCAACGTGGGGGCTTTTAGGCCCCACAGGGGGCCAAAAAAGCCGAAAAAAGGCCCAAGGTTCCCCTCATAAGGTACATGGATGGAGTAAACGCCATTTTGTAGAGATAAGTGTCCCAAATAGGAATTCGAAGAGTAAGACGGGATATTAGGGGGCGTTTACCGATCAGACGCCATTTTACCTAAAAAGGGCCATTTTTTATTTTCGCACATGCATGCGCTTAAACACTCAAATCATATCCGGAAATGTCTCGAGACGTAGAAAAACATACATTTTAAAGAAATTTTGGGTTATTGTCCTCGCCAGACGCCCTCAAAAGGGGCCCAAAAAGGCCAAGGTTCCCCTCATAAGGTACATGAATGGAGTAAACGCCATTTTGTAGAGATAAGTGTCCCAAATAGGAATTCGAAGAGTAAGACGGGATATTAGGGGGCGTTTACCGATCAGACGGCATTTTATTAAAAAAGGTCCACTTTTTGTAAGCGGAGCTTCAAAACTATCGCAACCGGATCGAGGCTGTGGGGGGGGGGGGGGGCTGGCGAGGACATCACACAATATCTATGAAATGTATTCACCTCTAGGGGCATTTAAGGATGTTTTGGGTGTTAAAGCGCGTGCACGTGTGAAAATAAAAAGTGGCCCTTTTTGGACAAAATGGCGTCTGATCGGTAAACGCCCCCTAATATCCCGTCTTACTCTTCGAATTCCTATTTGGGACACTTATCTCTACAAAATGGCGTTTACTCCATCCATGTACCTTATGAGGGGAACCTTGGCCTTTTTGGGCCGCTTTTGAGGGCGTCTGGCGAGGACAATAACCCAAAATTTCTTTAAAATGTATGTTTTTCTACGTCTCGAGACATTTCCGGATATGATTTGAGTGTTTAAGCGCATGCATGTGCGAAAATAAAAAATGGCCCTTTTTAGGTAAAATGGCGTCTGATCGGTAAACGCCCCCTAATATCCCGTCTTACTCTTCGAATTCCTATTTGGGACACTTATCTCTACAAAATGGCGTTTACTCCATCCATGTACCTTATGAGGGGAACCTTGGGCCTTTTTTCGGCTTTTTTGGCCCCCTGTGGGGCCTAAAAGCCCCCACGTTGAGGAGTAAGACGCGCGTTTTGTTAGTAGAGTAGTTTTTCCGCTCCTATTTCAATAGTCAAAACATATGTACCTTATGAGGGGAGCTTTTATGTTGCTGGCTCTCCGTCTATATTGTATCAAGTCCATAACAACTGCCACTTGTTATTTTTGACACAATAAAGACTCGAAATGCCAAATCAAACGACATAACATGTAAATTCAACAATCTAAGTAAATAAATGGATATATGCCATGGTTAAATTACAATAATTAGTTCAATAGTATAGTACAAGGTGGTAAGTAAAGATATATGTCAAAGTGTTGTCAAATAGAGATAAAACTACACCTTAGCATTAAGTTGATGGCGGAACTCAGCCGGCCATGATTTAGAAGATAGGAGCAAGGATAGGAGGTCTCGGTAGCTCCACGGGGACTACTATTGTCGCAAGCAGTTGGCCATGTGACTAAAATCTGTGCCAGAATTTCATATTCATAATTGGCGGCTGATTTCGTTCTGCATTCTGATAATTATAGTCAGCTGTGACCGTAAACGTGACTACAATGGAGAAATACTATTTGCTGGTACCTTCTAGCCTCGGAACGGGTGCAGATTTCGTTTTCGTTTCACACGAGAACGAGAACATTTTACAGAATAAGGGTCCAGGCGTGACTTTCTGCCGCTCGCAGCGCTAGCAGTACTGAAAGGTCCAACTCGATCTATGCACCTCGTTTTCTCAATTCAAACATTCAAGTCGTTTATATTTAATACTTTTAAATATAAATCATCCATTGTAGTAATGTTTTACAAAGATTTAAAACAAACATATTGTCGTTTGACAGTTAGACAGTTAACTAACGACAATATTTAACATGACTGGTGCTGCAACCTACTTCAGCTTTGACCTGTGCGCCTAGCGGGGATAAGTGGACCAAGGTTTTGATAAGATATCTATTGGGGGGGGGGGGGGGGTTAGTAATCTGTGGGAGGGTACAATGCATAGTCGTTCCTAACGTGTTTCTGAACTCAGCCTTTCCTGAGGCTCGCCCAACCACTAATCACAGAGCAGTGCATAAGGCAACGCTGCTCTGTGATTGGTAATTGGGCGAGTCTGAGAAAAGGCTGAGTTGAGGAACACGTGAGGAACGACTATGCATTTGACCTAGTCTTGTATCCCATTCAACTAATGAGTTGTCATAGCCCCAGCAGTTAGTTTAGTAGCGGAACCTTTCCAAGCATATTGATCCAACGACTAGATAACAAAACGGTAGATATGGAGATACACTATTATATAGGATTTTGGTTTCGTTAATATACCGTACTTAAAAACTATGATTTTAAATGCTTTTTAAAAAGATGTTTTTCGTAGGGTAGAGGGGTGATTTAGCCCCCACCCCCACCTTCTTCGCTAAGCATCTCCATGGCATTAAATGTATTTAGAATTAGTTTAAGCCAATTTATTTCTAAGAGGATTATCGGCCAACTTCTCTGCAGCGTCCAATTTCACAGAGAGTATATACGTTTTTTTAAATCTCTGAATTTATTTTTTGTTCTTTCTTATTTTGGCAGCAGCATCAAAGTTTGTAGAGCCTATTCAAAATCTGACGAAAGAGTATTAGTAGAGGAGCAAAAGGTAACATTTAAGTTCTCGTGCGCCTTTCGTGAAAGAGTATTGCGGTAAACGGTATTCTGTTACGGCATACCATACGAGTATTTTGCACCTACCTGGCAGATCCTGGCACGCTGCAGAGGGCGCCAGGAGCGTCGTGACGTCATAGACACGTTTTAATTAATTACTTTTGAACGGTTTATGTCACAGAAAATATCAAGAGGACAATTTTATGATGTCATACTAGATGAGAATTTATAACCTATCTGCCACATTCTGGCGGACTGCAGAGGGCGCCAGGAGCGTCGTGACGTCATATACACGTTTGAACTAATAACGTTTGAACGGTTCATGTCACAGAAAATATGTAGGGTACAATTCTTCTATAAAATACTATACGAGTATTTTGCACCTACCTGGCACATCCTGGCACGCTGAAGAGGGCGCCAGGAGCGTCATGACGTCATAAAAACGTTTTAATTAATAACGTTTGAACGGTTCATGTCACAGAAAATGTCAAGGAAACAATTCTATTACGAAATACTATTTGAGTATTTTGCATCTACTTGGCACATCGTGGCACGCTGCAGAGGGCGCCAGGAGCGTCGTGACGTCATACACTTTTTCATTAATAACTTTTGAACGGTTCATATCACAGAAAATATTAAGAAGACAATATTATAGATAATTTAAAAACAAATCGATTGATATGTACCAATAGGGTAATCATGTAATATTTAAGGGAGAAATTGCTAACAAATAATAATAATTAGATGTGTATATGAAATGCAGGGCATCCCTCATCGTAATATCTATTGATTACTATTTCGGAGTTATAATTGTATCACTGTGAAGGACTTAATAATCGTAGTCATCCCAACATACCCATGGGTATCTGTTGTTTAACAATAATAATAATTATTATAATTGTATACTAGTTACTTTTCATAGACAGATTAGTAAAACTCACGTTTGCTAGAAGTTCTCTTCATCTTCATCATCGTCGTCTTCATCCTCATCTCCCGTGTTGTCGGTATTCAAGCACTCTTGTTCCTCGTCTTCAGTAGAACAGCCACAAAGCTCGGTGCACCTCATGTTATTTGCTTTGCAGCTGCATCTTGACACACACCTTGATTTTAAGCAGTTGCATTTAACTAGTTGAATGACGGCAGCCGGTGCAGGTTTGAGGGTTATCATGACTGCCACATACTCGTTGCTCTCAAGTAGCCATCCGTAGTCTTCGGGTAATAAGTTGATAGGGTTGGCAACCTGGTAATTATGCCACACCCAGCATTGATGGTGAGCACCTAGTATGGCTTGGAGATATGTGGCTTTGCTGGGTGGAAGCTTTTGGTGGGTGCTTGGCAAGACTTTTTGTGAAACATGCGCCATCGAAGGTCAGACACTGATCTCAGTTTAGTGAATGGACAGTACAGTTTGCAAACAAACTTCTCTAGACCACTTATCACGGAGTCTTTTAGAGCAACAGTTAAACCTAGTTCTTTAAATGCTGAAAATATTTCATAGTCGGATTCTCTGAAAGCTTTCCAGCACGAAAGCTTCCCCTTTCCTGAAAATCCCCCAGTGTTGTCGGAACCACTGAAAGCGTGAAATCCAGTTAGTCCTGAAACTTGATTTTGCCCAAGTGTGTTGTATAGTTGTTGTAGCACCCAAGTGCTATCCTTCTATTATTTTCCCCTTTACCTGTAATGAACACAGTATTTTTACAGAGATCGGTGTAACGTCGCAGTACCAGGATAAGGACATCTGTATCTGGGGAAAAAATAGATATTTGAGTAGCTCCTCGTTTTGTCGCATCTAATGCATGAAGCATCATCTTAGTATCGGTTTCTTCCTGTTCACTATTTAAGTGTGATAGAAGTGTTTTTGTACTTATAGTCTTGTTACTCCATGCGACAACTGGTTGTCGCTCCATGGCCTGTGAGGCTCGAATTATCTTCTGTGAAAAATATTCTGTCCGCTCATACTTGGTTTTGGTGTGACCAAGTAGTTGTGACATGCTCAAGTGCCCGATTGGCGTGTTGTCTGTAATGCGATAAGCTACAGCAGCTTTTCCTCCTTGCAAGTCTTTCGAGTAGCCGATTTTAATGAAACAGGAATGTCATATCTATCAAATACCACGTGGACCTCTGAAAACTCACTATAACTGTTGTCAATGCGCATGACAAGAAGTTTGGCTAGATCCTCACAAGTGCTGGTGTGTGGAAGAATCCGACTATGAAATATTTTCAGCATTTAAAGAACTAGGTTAAACTGTTGCTCTTAAAGACTCCGTGATAAGTGGTCTGGAGAAGTTTGTTTGCAAACTGTACTGTCCATTCACTAAACTGAGATCAGTGTCTGACCTTCGATGGCGCATGTTTCACAAAAAGTCTTGCCAAGCACCCACCAAAAGCTTCCACCCAGCAAAGCCACATATCTCCAAGCCATACTAGGTGCTCACCATCAATGCTGGGTGTGGCATAATTACCAGGTTGCCAACCCTATCAACTTATTACCCGAAGACTACGGATGGCTACTTGAGAGCAACGAGTATGTGGCAGTCATGATAACCCTCAAACCTGCACCGGCTGCCGTCATTCAACCAATTAATTTGCTTCCTATAGTCGATAAATTAATAGAAAAATGGGTGCATAAACAAGTGTGTAGATATTTTGAAGATAACAATTTGTTCTACCAATTCCAGTCAGGTTTTAGAAAAGGTAAATCAACAGAATCTGCGCTGCAATTAGTGATGTCTAACTGGAGGGTTGAAATGAACCAAGGCAACGCTATTGTTACCGTGATGCTTGACCTAAAACGTGCCTTCGAAGTGGTTGACGGAAAATTATTAATAGAGAAACTTAAGATGTATGGTATAGGTGGTAAGGGATTGAAGTGGTTCATTGATTATCTAAATGGAAGATTCCAGAAAACTTAACTAAAAACATGTGTATATAATGAGCAAGAATGCAATATAGGGGTCCCATAGGGATCAGTGTTGGGAGGTTTTCTATTCTTAATTTTTATAAACGATTTACCGTTGTGCTGTAAGAATGTTTTTGTGAAGTTATTTGCTGATGATGCGTTGGTTTACATTACGGGTACGGACATCAATGACCTGTGTGAGAAAATGAATGTAGCATTGCAGAAAATTGAAAAATGGTTCCGTAAAAAATAGACTGAAACTAAATGTAGAGAAGACATGTGCTATGTGTATATCCAACTCGTGCAGTATAAAGAAAGAAAACTGAAAAATGCCTGTTATACAAATATTGTAGTTGGAGGGGAGGTAATTATTTTTCAAGATAGTGTAAAATACTTAGGAGTAATTATCGATAAAATATTAACTTTTAATGAGCATGTAGATTATATTTGATAGAAGATTGCAAAAAAAATTGGAGTGTTGAAAAGAAGTGGTAGTACACTTTCAATGTGGGCAAAGCTACTTATTTACAAAACAATAATAGCACCCCACTTTGAATATGCTGCTACAATAATGTTTAGCATAAGTAGAACAAATTTTGAGCGATTACAGAAACTTCAATGTAAAGCAATGAGAATTAAATTATGTTGTGGTATAAGAACCAGCAGGAATTTGATGCTGCAAACATTGCATTTTATGTCTGTGGAACAAAGGATTCAATACAGAACTATTATGTTCTTAAATTATTGCATAACTACTAAGGAAGAAAAATATTTTAAGAAATTTATTATCAAAAAGTCGTCAATACATAAACATGAAACAAGAAACTGTAACACAATACACCTGCAAAATCAACAGTTCACGAATGCGCAAAAATCAATTTTTGTCAATGGTATTAAATTGTATAACAGAATGGGCAGTATAGGGCAAATGACAGGTGGTAAGTTTAGAAGGCATGTAGTGGAATTTGTTAAAAGAGAATTCCCACTGGGAGTATAAATAATGCCTTAGTTGTGATAAATATATAATGAAAGTCTGTAGGCATAGGGTAACCTAAATTGTATTTTTCTTATTTTTATATGTATAACTAATAATATTATATGATGTATTGCTTAATATATGTCTAGTGTGTAAACTACTATACGAGTATAACGTGTTATGTACGAGTATACGCGTATTGTATAATGTATAATGTGTAATGCAAAAAGTGCTACTAGCTCCAACCGAGCTTTAAGAAATAAAGAATACAATACAATACAATACAATACAACTGCTTAAAATCAAGGTGTGCGTCAAGATGCAGCTGCAAAGCAAATAACATGAGGTGCACCGAGCTTTGTGGCTGTTCTACTGAAGACGAGGAACAAGAGTGCTTGAATACCGACAACACGGGAGATGAGGATGAAGACGACGATGATGAAGATGAAGAGAACTTCTAGCAAACGTGAGTTTTACTAATCTGTCTATGAAAAGTAACTAGTATACAATTATAATAATTATTATTATTGCTAAACAACAGATACCCATGGGTATGTTGGGATGACTACGATTATTAAGTCCTTCACAGTGATACAATTATAACTCCGAAATAGTAATCAATAGATATTACGATGAGGGATGCCCTGCATTTCATATACACATCTAATTATTATTATTTGTTAGCAATTTCTCCCTTAAATATTACATGATTACCCTATTGGTACATATCAATCGATTTGTATTTAAATTCTCTATAATATTGTCTTCTTAATATTTTCTGTGATATGAACCGTTCAAAAGTTATTAATGAAAAAGTGTATGACGTCACGACGCTCCTGGCGCCCTCTGCAGCGTGCCACGATGTGCCAAGTAGATGCAAAATACTCAAATAGTATTTCGTAATAGAATTGTTCCCTTGACATTTTCTGTGACATGAACCGTTCAAACGTTATTAATTAAAACGTGTTTATGACGTCATGACGCTCCTGGCGCCCTCTTCAGCGTGCCAGGATGTGCCAAGTAGGTGCAAAATACTCGTATAGTATTTTATAGAAGAATTGTACCCTACATATTTTCTGTGACATGAACCGTTCAAACGTTATTAGTTCAAACGTGTATATGACGTCACGACGCTCCTGGCGCCTCTGCAGTCCGCCAGAATGTGGCAGATAGGTTATAAATTCTCATCTAGTATGACATCATAAAATTGTCCTCTTGATATTTTCTGTGACATAAACCGTTCAAAAGTAATTAATTAAAACGTGTATATGACGTCACGACGCTCCTGGCGCCCTCTGCAGCGTGCCAGGATCTGCCAGGTAGGTGCAAAATACTCGTATGGTATACCGTAACAGAATACCGTTTACTGCAATACTCTTCCACGAAAGGCGCACGAGATACCTTTTGCTCCTCTACTATATTTAAAGTAACAATTTTGTAAGTTTTTCAACCACATGGGAAGGGAATATACAATTAAACATAGATAATATAGACTTTCAACTCTTTGGGCCGATCATTTGATGGAATATTGGAACCCCCTTATAACATTGAGTATTTCTAGGTCAAACACGTCCTTCGTCTGTGGTATTGTTGCTCAGCAATTGGACTTGTCAGCTTATTACGTATTCTGTCTATTGCCCTAGGCCGTTTGTAGCCGGGCTCCAGGCGCCGTGGGAGGTACCATGAAGACCTCTTCACACTCGCAATCTTTAGCAACCATTAGTTAGCTTTGTAGCCTGGCTCCAGGCGCCGTAGGAGGTACCATAACTGAAGACCTCTTCACACTCGCAATCTTTTGCAACCATTAGTTAGCTTTGTAGCCGGGCTCCAGGCGCCGTGGGAGGTACCATAACTGAAGACCTCTTCACACTCGCAATCTTTAGCAACCATTAGTTAGCATTGTAGCCGGGCTCCAGGCGTCGTGGGAGGTACCATGAAGACCTCTTCACACTCGCAATCTTTAGCAACCATTAGTTAGCTTTGTAGCCGGGCTTTAGGCGCCGTGGGAGGTACCATGAAGACCACTTCACACTCGCAATCTTTAGCAACCATTAGTTAGCTTTGTAGCCGGGCTCCAGGCGCCGTGGGAGTTACCATGAAGACCTTTTCACACTCGCAATCTTTAGCAACCATTAGTTAGCTTTGTAGCCGGGCTCCAGGCGCCGTGGGAGGTACCATAGCTGAAGACCTCTTCACACTCGCAATCTTAAGCAACCATTAGTTAGCTTTGAAGCCGGGCTTCAGGCGCCGTGGGAGGTACCATGAAGACCTCTTCACACTCGCAATCTTTAGCAAGCATTAGTTAGCTCGAAGACCCAGTTTCACCAATCTTTAATCCGGTGATTTTCTGTCAAGCAGAGATAAAAAATGGCGCCCGGTAGAAGCCACCATGCATTTAGAATGTAATGTTTGTTGAAACCATGTTTACCAATCCGAGATTAGTAAATCGGCCGATTAAATAGTTTGGTGAATTCTTACCTAAGACATTCACACGAGAATACCAATCTGGTAAGTAATAACTATGGAAGCAATTTTACCGTACACCACACACCCCACAGTCTAGCTTTTTATAACCAATGTTATTTCCATCTCTAAATAGTTTATATTACCATAGCTAATTTATAAAATAATTTCATTTGTATGAATTGTTTACCCATTCAGTTACACGAACTGTGAGAGTTGCAGTGGTAGATATACCTACGTTATGTCTCCCTGCTACAACCCTGTACTAAAGTCACCTTTCACGTGTAAGCCCTATCGAACCCAGAATCTGTTGCGCCTGTATGCTCTGTTAGCATGACAGTAGCCATGATTGTGACTAAATTGGTTTATAAAATTTGTGGGTATTGCAAATATGTTTTTATTGCATTTATTGGTATAAAACGTAGTCAAAATAAATAATTAAAAACAATAATTATTAGAGCTGCCAATTATATTTCGGAACAAATCATATACATGTGACTTCCTTGACGAATTGATTTCATCTATAAATCCGTCAAAAACTTTTACCAAACGGGTCTCATGCGTAATTTTAAACAATCTGGCCCTATTCCATAGTCGATTTTTTTTTCTAAGGACACTGTAATTTTGAGTCAACATCGTAACTATATATCCTGCGGAAATTTCTAATTAAAGAAATTTTAATTACCATTTCCAATTAATTCACTTGCATGATGTATTTTCATAAAATTTTCATTAATTATACTTCGTAAGGTTTATATTTCATTTAGTAAAACCAAATATTGTACTGTTATAAGCTAAATGCAATGGTATTGGTACACAACTTGCACTGACGCACGTAGGATCTTGTCTTGGGGATGTGAGGGGGTTAACAGAAACAATCAGTAACTATAAAACTGACATTGTGAACTGTTATGTTGTCTTACAGTTTCGTTCAGTAACACCGTATTCAATTAAATTTGTTACTTTGCAGTTTTCTTCAAGAATTGGTGACACTGATCGACTAATTTGTTCTACGTAATTGATTATTTGTTGTTTAACGAGTTACTCGTTGGCTCGATGGTCCAGTGGTTAGCATCCCGGCTTGCAATGCAGAAGGTCCCGGATTCAAATCCCGCTTCAAGCAGAAGATTTCGAGCTTTTAATATGGATTCAATTGCATAATCTTGTCTTAGGAATAAGTTAACGGTGACTTTGGAGCCGTCCTAGCAACCAAGCACTCACTAAATTCAAAGTTGTTCTGAATCAGCCTTGTTGATTTTGACATATTTTGTCCGCAGGTGTTTGCACTGTCCAATCACTGATATATATGTTTCATATTTGACATACCGATCTTTGGTTGGTTATCGCTCACTTGTCGATGGTGTTCGGAGCCTACAGGGTTGGCTCAGTCGCTTAAAAAATGAAAGTCCCCCACTGAAAATCAGTCATGTACAGAGTGGGTAGACGCTAAAAATGAATTCATTATATTTAATTTATTTATTGAACCATGATCCATATGACGTCGGGGGGTGTTTGTTGGAAAGGGATAAGTAGAGTGTAAAGGGGCGGAAAAGGGAAAGGGTAGGACGTGGCCCGCATTTCGTCTGGGTAAATGAAATAACTAAATGGCTAAATGAAAATGAAATGTCCTTTTGCTTCAAATTTGATTTTTAACGCTGTGTGAATGAATTTGGCTATCTACGGCGCGTGAAGGCGCCGCTGCTTGTTGAAAAGCGCGTGTGAACCGGCCCGTCCGTCTACGGCGCGTGAAGGCGCCGCAGCTCGTTGAAAAGCGCGTGTGAACCGGCCCGGCAGTCTATGGCGCGTGAAGGCGCCGCAGCTCGTTGAAAAGCGCGTGTGAACCGGCCCGGCAGTCTACGGCGCGTGAAGGCGGCGCAGCTCGTTGAAAAGCGCGTGTGAACCGGCCCGGCAGTCTACGGCGCGTGAAGGCGGCGCAGCTCGTTGAAAAGCGCGTGTGAACCGGCCCGGCTGTCTAGGGCGCGTGAAGGCGCTCAGCTCGTTGAAAAGCGCGTGTGAACCGGGCGGGCAGTCTACGGCGCGTGAAGGCGGCGCAGCTCGTTGAAAAGCGCGTGTGAACCGGGCGGGCAGTCTACGGCGCGTGAAGGCGGCGCAGCTCGTTGAAAAGCGCGTGTGAACCGGCCCGGTTGTCTACGGTGCGTGGAGGCGCCGCAGCTCGTCGAAAAGCGCGTGTGAACCGGCCCGGTTGGCTACGGCACGTGAAGGCGGCGCAGCTCGTTGAAAAGCGCGTGTGAACCGGCCTGGCTGTCTACGGCGCGTGAAGGCGCCGCAGCTCGTTGAAAAGCGCGTGTGAACCGGGCGGGCAGTATATAATGCTAGTGGGATGGACCAACGTTTAACATCGTCACAGTTTCCAACTTGGCCGGCAGAGTTTAAATAATTGATTGGTTACCGCGAGGCCACCAGTAGGTCGGTTTCCCTGTTTCCCTGCTAACGGTTCAATAACATTTCCAGAAATGAATATTCCGTAAGAAATGTTTTAAATAAATAACAGCTAGAAATCGATGTAAATGTATGAATTATTAAGGTGTCGAAATGGGTTCGGCCTTACCGGATATACTAGTCCAAAATTTGGTATGCGTCAGAAATCCAGACATGTGAATATAATGTTTTGCGAAGTTGATTTTTAAAGTTGTAATTAAGTTAAAAGAACTTTTTTTAAACTCTTTTGCTCTATGTAAACTGGAAATATTCAAAGAATATTTTATAACTATTGATTATTTGTTGATTATTTTTTATAACTAAGGGTTTTATGTAATCTGGTAATATTTGAAAATATATTATAACTCACGGATTTTCAAACCATGATTGTACTTTTGAACAATTAAAACTTTTTGAACAAAATATGTGTCGTTCGAGTTTGACGTAGTTAGAAAATAGTGTTTATTAAACAAATTGAATATACTACAACATTTCAAAGCCTTTTGATGGTCACGCAGACAAAGAATATGGTTTGTTTGGACTCTTTTGTACGCCTCGTAGTTTTAAAACAAGCTTATACTGCTTTAGACCTATTCAACCCAAGAAACATGCAATGTGTTTCTGCTATATCCATTTATGTTCTGTCGTATATATATATTATATTTACCACACAATGAGCTAAGCTCCTTTGCACATGGTGTGTGAAAATAAATAAATAAATATACATTCCCGGCAGAAATTACATGTATTTTTGTGAGAACTAATCACATGATAGCTACTGTTGCTACCGTTGAGTGTTGACGTATTCGTTAATTTTGTTTCTGTATGTGAACCGAAAGGGTTATAGTTATCCTTAGCAATTTGTGTGCCCCAAGCTTATAAAGTCTCTTGCTAATCGAGGCGATAGATAATAGGGTGACGATTTATATGAAGATGATATTCGCTATATGATATTTATCTTAAGGACAGATTCCAACCAGGAACTCAACTTGAAAAAAATAGGTAACATACAAATTAAAAATATACCAGCACGTTACATTTATAAATTATAGAAACATGCACCCTTCTTAAAACATATTTTAGAAATTACTGATGATATCACGACATTTCGATCCTACAAAAGGGATCCTTATCAAAACGCAACTCTCAAAAGCACAAATAACCACGATCGTGACGCACCGAAAAAAAAACATGGATAGTAATAAAAATAATAATAATAAAAATAATGTTTCTTCATTTAGCTACAAGCAGCAATTACATTACATAAAATGTAACTTACTGCGTCTACCAGTATACTGAACCAAAAAGATATACACATTATTTACTCATAATTGAGCCTGAGCTCTGTACAAAATATATTTTTTCTTAAAGATATAGCTAGTCAAAAACAAAAACATATATATATATTTTACTCATGATTGAGCCTCAGCTCTGTTCAAATCCAGAATAATTTAAATGGAAAACCCAAGAAAGGAAACAGCAATGTAACTTCACATATAAACGTAGTGTAGACAGTTTTCGATAAAAATAAATTTATAACTTGATCACAAAATTGCTAGGAATACAAATGTGAACAAGACCCGTCTCTAAACCAGGCCTCTCACTGCTAAATGGCCCATACAAACGTAATAACCGCAAGAAACTAGACATTAAAAATTAATATTAACTAACTCCACTATTTGAAATGATTCTTTTGGGAAATAGTTTAATTTATGTACCACACACACACAGCCAAATTACCCAGACCTATTATCACTGACATGGTTTAGCTGGAGAGGGTATTTAACTTGACACCTGACTCTCCATACGGCCCTTTATTACCTTGATTAATGTTACGCGAGTATTAGGTTTTGTCTAGTGTGGGTAGGGGTGGGGGGGGGGGTGGGGGGGGGAGGAGCATATTAAGTCCTTAATTTATATGAGGGATATAAATTAAGGAATCAAGCCTGCAGGAAACCAAGAATCGAATCCAGCCTATACTCCACACTCGACCTCAACCCATTTGTTCACTTCTGTCCACATTTATATTTTAGAACGTCATGTTATGAGAGCCTATTGGCCTACGAAAGGTAAAGATCTGGGATTAGTCCCAGTCCGAGTCGGTTCCTTCATTCCTCCCACATATACTTATTATCTGGTTATGTACTTGTTAGGAACAACGCCAAATCTCATTATCATTCACCAATCATCACTCATCAGGCTAACGAGGGTATTGTGCCCAACACTGGCCTAAATTACAATAAAGTAAATAAATAAAATACATCTCTGTTTCACAACGATAGAGATGGTTCACACGAGACTCTGATTCCGGAGGTCACTGGTACGATACCCGCTACCGCCAATCATGACTGAGGTTAAACCGAGGTTTCCCTCAGTCACAACATGAATTCTGGAATTAAGTTACATAACAGCCGGTGGACATTCCTTTTTCACTATTCCACGTACCGCATACCTAGTTGGTCACCTGAAGATGGACATGAACTCTCCTGGGCTAGGTTTCCTAAGAAAAATTATTACTATAATAGATATCTGTAGATGACGACGATAATGATGATGATATTTGGGCTTATATTTTGGCCACGATGATACTCGAGACGGCAAACTTCTATTAAAGGAACGCTCGATTTAAGGGCCGTTATGTACGTAAGGTTTGAAAATTCCGAAGTTGGTCAAACTCAGTGCATATACAATTATTTGTATTGAAATTATCTGTAAGTTATCGCGTTTTAATAAACGAAAAGTTGAACAAAACTCAAGCTACACCTCATTTAATTCATTTTCTAAATCATGCAAATGCGCACAAGACCAATGCCACATATTTTTGGATTTGTTTCCGGGTTTTAAGAAAGCTGTTGAGGTTATAATGGACGATTCACTTTTCATTAATCTTGTTAAAAGTTAAGAAAATATTGTACACTAATTGTAGGTCTCGGATTATCGCGGAAAGTGCAGTTATAGATCTGATTGGTTTAGGTTCGTTTGTACATGTTCATTGTGAGAATCTATGTCGCAATTTCTAAACTTTGCACACGTTAGTTTTCGCACGTTAATTCATTGTGGACAACGTTTTACATTTTCATCGCGCTAGACACAGAAGCTGTTACATCGCGTGACCATCCTAGCTCAGAAATTACAAGGTAGTCGTCATTGTTCTGCGCATGCGCCGCATAGACCCCTTCAGTACGACGCATTTTACCAAGCCAGGAATGTCACCATTTGACAATCAATTGCCTTTGACTTTGGACGACTTTTTGATGTTTAAGTTTCATCCGGTGATTTTTCCCTAACTTCACTCCCTGCAGCTTATGATCATCGACAAGGTTCGTCTACTCTTGTTTCTTGTCTGTTTGTGTCTGTTTTTGAATATTTTTATGTATATACTTCAACAGAAAAGGGTATTATGCCGACATTACAAGAATCAATATTTTCGTCAAACTTATTGAATTCAAGAACAAAAAACAACAATTAGTAGTGGCTATGTTGTTGCAGTTTTTGACAAACTGTTTTTGATTCCCTTTTGTTCTTGAATTCAATAAGTTTGACGGACTTGTCCTAAAGTATAGTATTTACAACTAAAGCTCTACTTTCAGAAGGCCAATACTTGTCACACAAACCACATATAGCACATACACACACAGTTCACACAACAAAATAAAGAATCAAAACGAGATTTTATTTAATTACATGCTTTGTAAAAAATTAACAAACGCAATTAATTTTAAGTAATTTTTTGTAAAATACTTTTCAAATTCAGAGCCATAAATTACCACATTCTTAATCTATAAAAATAAATTTCTATATTTATGTTCTATACCCTCTCAGTTTTTAAGGGATGACATTTATACCAATCATTATGTGCTTCGTTTCTTTGACGGCTCTAAAGTCACCGTTTACATTTTCACCAGGATCATATCAATAGATTAAAGTCAATTTCCAGATTAAAAAGCGAAAAACAATCTTTTTGAAATAAATCATTGTTCTTTGTTCTTTACGAGTTTGTAACAGTGATTATTTTACAATTCAGTGTTCAGAGAAATGTCTGCCCCCTTTCTTCATCCGAAAATTATTTTCTTAGCTTCAATTCAGAAATGCATGAACTTTCAAAAACTAGAGCTTTCAATAAGTCTAGTCAAACATCTAATTTCTTTCGGAACTCGATAAGAAAGGATTTTGTTTAAGTTGTGATGAAAAGGATAAACTTCCCCAACTAATTAATCTGTTCGTCTACAAGTTTTAAGGGTATAATGAGTCGTTGCATGTCAAAAGCAGCCATTGTAAAACTTTAGATCGTGTTCGTCATTTTCAAGTTTTCAATCGTTACACGTTTGCTTGAAGAGGTTTCAAAAACTCGAAACTCATAAAATATGTTTTGAAACTTCACTTTTGAATAAAGTGCCCCTTATTAGTACTTTAGATTTTTTCTTCAGGTTTCTTTGTTTAAAGCCGCTCTTGACTAATCAATATGGATCATTACAATTTAAGCTAACGTATTCTCAAAGGGGATGAACCAATTACGCAACGCCAAGTAAGATATTTGTGCTATCAATTTTACCTTGAGAATATTCTGGGAAACATATTTTGTTGAAAACATTTCTGGTGTGAATCTGACTGAAAATAAAACTGAACATAATCCGATATTCACGCCTACTTCCTCATTAAAACTTTTATACAGTATTGTCTTGTGTTCATTGTTTTATATTTTAGTTTATTTTCAATAGCATCAAATAGAAGTGATATCGCTGTGACAATGAAATAATTCAATTATGTAACTTGATTGTTTTTACAAAATGGTTTTTAATTTCTAAAATGTGTAGCTAATTACTAAATTTCCACAACTTCTGCACTCAGACTAGCATTATTGTTTGATTCTACTGGCATCGTTAATCATGTTCGTTGTTCGAGTGCTGTCGTATTCGCCTGCGGTCTGTAGGCCAGGCCGCAATCATGAGCAGCTTTATACTCGGCAACACCTCTCGATCATTATCGGTAGAAAACTATTCCCTGGGTTTAAACGTGTAGTGGAAATTGTTTTGTTTAAATAACAATTTGGAAATGCAAAGTTATCAAATCCCAAAATCCCCTTTTCTTTTAACAACTTTGTCAAAGAAAACAACGAAAAAATAAGTTACATTTAAACAAATTCTTCTAAAAAATATGCGTTGAAAATATAACTGTTATGAAAACTATAAGTTGAGCTGTTTACACTGTAATTGTCTAAAATATATACTATACAAAATGTATCTTTAATAAGAGTAGTCATTATAATCTAAATAATTATTATTGTTTTGTTATTATTATTATTATTATTATTTTTATTATTATTATTATTATTATTGTTATTATTATTATTATTATTATTATTATTATTTTTATTATTATTATTATTATTATTATTATTATTATTATTATTATTATTATTATTATTATTATTATTATTATTATTATTACTGACTGCGAAAACGTAAAACAATAAATCCGCATACTGAAGTCTGAACGTGGCAAGGAGAATCTTGCTCCGATAAAAAGCACTTCAGATTCCGTTTTCCGATTTTCCACTAATGGTACGTTTACAGCTATGCGTTGCGAGCGAAGCGAAGGCGCGAGCTCCATCAGTGGCCGAGTTTGCGTGAAACTATTAACTTCTTTGCGTGAAACTCGGCCGCTGATTGGAGCTCGCGCCCTCGCTTCGCTCGCAACGCGTAGCTGTAAACGTACCATTACATTACAATAACGCTAATTTTAATATGTATCGATTAAGGTTCTTTAGACCATTCGTTCAGAGTCATAAAGCGGTGTTTCCTTGTGTTTACGGGAGACGTGAGATTCAGGGGTAATAATAGCCTAATTAACTAAAATAAATTAAAAATAGTTTATAAGGAGAAGTACTGAAATTAGATAGATCGTACGTTCGACTACCAACACAGGCAATTCTGTCAGTAAGCGGCGAGAGGTTCTACACAACCGATGGATTTTGATATTAAACATGTTGATTTCTGATGTCTGGTCAGGATCTGTATCCACTGGATGGAGGTTAACATTGATTTAAATCACAATATTTCAAAACAAAATATTAACTCACAACCCAAAACATCTATTACCACATTACAGAGTAAAGCAGTTCAATACTAGTATTAACACAACGTCCAAATGCGTAATAAAGAATTTACTTCAAAAGCCTTAATTATTCTGAGTGGGTTCCCATTATCAATATATTATTTTCTATTGTAGGATGACTGTGGTTTTGAACATAGAGGATCCACTGCCGGTGCGGGACATTAGGGTAGGTAGACTTTCCCCTTTCCCCTTTCCCTTGCTGGTGCGGGACACGAGGGTAGGTTGAATCTGGTGTCTGGTTTGGGGGAAGGGGTGGAAGGGGGAAGGGGGGGGAGATTTTGGCTATTAAATTATAAAGACAACATTTCCCTTATGAAGTGTGGCTAAAATGTAAGGTAAAGGAACAATTACATAATTACTGAACAGTTAACCCATTTGGTGAGGGGGGGGAGGGGGAGGAGGCTATAGGTCACCAAAACATGTAAAATATCTCCGTTCATATGCGTTATTGAGAAATTAACGAATAATATTAATTTCAAGTGTGTGCTATTATTAACGGCAATCTTTGCTTAGCCAAGATTCTACAAAAAAATAAAAAACAAAAACATAAATAAAACTACAACACTTTTTTCCCTCAAATTAATTTGGTATGACGAACAATATCTTATGTGCAATAGATTGATTTTGAATATATTATGTTTTATCTGGATACTTGATATATTTAGGTTAATTGGGCTTGCGCGTGAATTATTATCGTGGTCTATAATCTATATGAAACTTAAAACAAAATTTTCTTATTATTCAATTTTCTGGCACTTCAGATAGTGCCACACCGGCCACATAACTTTAACAGTAAAGCATTAGTGAGATATGATTTTAAAACCGTAACTTGTGCTTTTCATATTATCGACAGTAAATTGTAAGAATTGCCACCTTAAACTTTTGGAATAAGCAGTACATCTGTACACGTAATGATATCTAAAAATAACATTGAACGAAATATTTGTTTTATCTTTATTACTAGGCCTATACGTACACTAGTTTTCTTCGATGTTTTACTAGTGCTTTCCTAGTATACTGCGCAGTGGTTAGACAATAAACATAATAATAATAACTTTCAGTAGGAAACCTGACACGGTTTCCTTTTTCCATGTTTCATGTAATGTTGTTCAACATGTCAACAAGTCATTGATGTTCCTTTTCAGGTGCCTAACATAACATTTGCTATTGCGGTTTTTGAAATAGTTGGGAAGAAACATCCACGAGGCTCTAATTCAGGAGGTCACCGGTTCAACACCGGCCGCCGGCAGTCCTGACTGAAGGTTTTTCCGAGAGGGGTTTCCTCAGTCCCAAGGTGGAACTGGGAGTGAGTCATACTATCTGACCTTGGACATTCCTTCCCAACTATTTCAAAGACAATAAACATAGACATTATTATTTCGGTTCATTTTCCGGTTTAACAACATTTATTTCGGCACGATTCGGTTCGAACTTTGAAGCAATGCATATCCGAACAATCTAGTCGTGCTTCTTATTTATTTCCATTCAGTCGGCACGTGTTCATCTACATCAACCCTCAATTTCAAGATGCAGAATTCAGAAAATAGGCTATAATCCAAAGTTGCGTTTATTTATTTCTAATTTTCGGCACCCGTTCACATTCGTCAACTCTCAACTTTCAGATGCAGAAATTCCGAGTCCACGGCTTGGTGGCCGACGCTTGGAAGCTGATACGCATGATGCAGATTGCCGGCCACTTCCTGTTCGAGTACCACGCCGAGAACAGCTTCGTGCTATCGATACTGCGTTTCGGGTACTCGATGACGCACCTCACGCTCGTCATGATCCAGTACGTCTTCATCATCGCCCACCTGATGCAACACACGGACGACGCCAACGACCTGTCGGCCAACACCATCACCATGCTATTCTTCGCGCACTGCGTCACCAAGTTTATCTACGTAGCTCTCAAGAACAAGAAGTTCTATCGCACCCTCGGCGCGTGGAACGCCATCAACAGGTAACACTCCCACCATATCACCATATCACCATATCACCATGTCACCCTACCACCATATCACCATACCATATCACCATACCACCATGGATGAGCACATCATGAAACAATAAATAATAATAGTGATAATTCATTATTATTTTTGCCACTGCTTTTACAATTTCACTGTAAATACTTACACACTTTTATTTATTGTAATCCTTTTTAAATCAGTGTCATAAAATAAATTAGGGAATGGATGCTGTATCCTTCGAAATCGCTTTTTGTTGACGTTATTGTTCTGTACTGATGTGCTGGTGTGCTGACGTGCTGATGTACTGATGTGCTGATGGGCTGATGAACTGATGTACTGATTTGCTGGTGTACTGATGTGCTGGTGTTCTTGTGTTCAGCCACCCCCTGTTCGCCGAGAACCACGCTCGTCATCACGCGACCTCCGTCATGAAGATGAACAAGGTCATTCGCACCATCACTACAGGCACTGCGCTGACGGTGGTGGGCTGGACTCTCATCACCTTCGTGGGTACGTACTACACACTGTTAGCTAGATGACTTGATGACTTGATGACGGGCACAGCGCTGACGGTGGTGGGCTGGACTCTCATCACCTTCGTGGGTACGTACTACACACTGTTAGCTAGATGACTTGATGAGTTGATGACTTGATGACGGGCACTGCGCTGACGGTGGTGAACTGGACTCTCATCACCTTCGTGGGTACGTACTACACACTGTTAGCTAGATGACTTGATGACTTGATGACTTGATGACGGGCACAGCGCTGACGGTGGTAGGCTGGACTCTCATCACCTTCGTGGGTACGTACTACACACTGTTAGCTAGATGACTTGATGACTTGATGACTTGATGACTTGATGACGGGCACCGCGCTGACGGTGGTGGGCTGGACTCTCATCACCTTCGTGGGTACGTACTACACACTGTTAGCTAGATGACTTGATGACTTGATGACCTGATGACGGGCACAGCGCTGACGGTGGTAGGCTGGACTCTCATCACCTTCGTGGGTACGTACTTCACACTGTTAGCTAGATGACTTGATGACTTGATGACTTAATGACGGGCACAGCGCTGACGGTGGTGGGCTGGACTCTCATCACCTTCGTGGGTACGTACTACACACTGTTAGCTAGATGACTTGATGACTTGATGACGGGCACAGCGCTGACGGTGGTGGGCTGGACTCTCATCACCTTCGTGGGTACGTACTACACACTGTTAGCTAGATGACTTGATGACTTGATGACTTGATGACTTGATGACGGGCACAGCGCTGACGGTGGTAGGCTGGACTCTCATCACCTTCGTGGGTACGTACTACACACTGTTAGCTAGATGACTTGATGACTTGATGACTTGATGACGGGTACTGCGCTGACGGTGGTAGGCTGGAACTCTCATCACCTTCGTGGGTACGTACTACACACTGTTAGCTAGATGACTTGATGACTTGATGACTTAATGACGGGCACAGCGCTGACGGTGGTGGGCTGGACTCTCATCACCTTCGTGGGTACGTACTACACACTGTTAGCTAGATGACTTGATGACTTGATGACTTGATGACTTAAAGACGGGCACAGCGCTGACGGTGGTAGGCTGGACTCTCATCACCTTCGTGGGTACGTACTACACACTGTTAGCTAGATGACTTGATGACTTGATGACTTGATGACGGGTACTGCGCTGACGGTGGTAGGCTAGAACTCTCATCACCTTCGTGGGTACGTACTACACACTGTTAGCTAGATGACTTGATGACTAGATGACTTGATGACGGGCACTGCGCTGACGGTGGTGGGCTGGACTCTCATCACCTTCGTGGGTACGTACTACACACTGTTAGCTAGATGACTTGATGACTTGATGACTTGATGACTTGATGACGGGCACTGCGCTGACGGTGGTGGGCTGGACTCTCATCACCTTCGTGGGCACGTACTACACACTGTTAGCTAGATGACTTGATGACTTGATGACTTGATGACGGGTACTGCGCTGACGGTGGTAGGCTGGAACTCTCATCACCTTCGTGGGTACGTACTACACACTGTTAGCTAGATGACTTGATGACTTGATGACTTGATGACTTGATGACGGGCACAGCGCTGACGGTGGTGGGCTGGACTCTCATCACCTTCGTGGGTACGTACTACACACTGTTAGCTAGATGACTTGATGACTAGATGACTTGATGACGGGCACAGCGCTGACGGTGGTAGGCTGGACTCTCATCACCTTCGTGGGTACGTACTACACACTGTTAGCTAGATGACTTGATGACTTGATGACTTGATGACGGGTACTGCGCTGACGGTGGTAGGCTGGAACTCTCATCACCTTCGTGGGTACGTACTACACACTGTTAGCTAGATGACTTGATGACTTGATGACTTAATGACGGGCACAGCGCTGACGGTGGTGGGCTGGACTCTCATCACCTTCGTGGGTACGTACTACACACTGTTAGCTAGATGACTTGATGACTTGATGACTTGATGACTTGATGACGGGCACAGCGCTGACGGTGGTAGGCTGGACTCTCATCACCTTCGTGGGTACGTACTACACACTGTTAGCTAGATGACTTGATGACTTGATGACTTGATGACGGGTACTGCGCTGACGGTGGTAGGCTAGAACTCTCATCACCTTCGTGGGTACGTACTACACACTGTTAGCTAGATGACTTGATGACTAGATGACTTGATGACGGGCACTGCGCTGACGGTGGTGGGCTGGACTCTCATCACCTTCGTGGGTACGTACTACACACTGTTAGCTAGATGACTTGATGACTTGATGACTTGATGACGGGCACTGCGCTGACGGTGGTGGGCTGGACTCTCATCACCTTCGTAGGTACGTACTACACACTGTTAGCTAGATGACTTGATGACTTGATGACTTGATGACGGGTACTGCGCTGACGGTGGTAGGCTGGAACTCTCATCACCTTCGTGGGTACGTACTACACACTGTTAGCTAGATGACTTGATGACTTGATGACTTGATGACTTGATGACGGGCACAGCGCTGACGGTGGTGGGCTGGACTCTCATCACCTTCGTGGGTACGTACTACACACTGTTAGCTAGATGACTTGATGACTAGATGACTTGATGACGGGCACAGCGCTGACGGTGGTAGGCTGAACTCTCATCACCTTCGTGGGTACGTACTACACACTGTTAGCTAGATGACTTGATGACTAGATGACTTGATGACGGGCACTGCGCTGACGGTGGTGGGCTGGACTCTCATCACCTTCGTGGGTACGTACTACACACTGTTAGCTAGATGACTTGATGACTAGATGACTTGATGACGGGCACTGCGCTGACGGTGGTGGGCTGGACTCTCATCACCTTCGTGGGTACGTACTACACACTGTTAGCTAGATGACTTGATGACTTGATGACTTGATGACTTGATGACGGGCACTGCGCTGACGGTGGTGGGCTGGAACTCTCATCACCTTCGTGGGTACGTACTACACACTGTTAGCTAGATGACTTGATGACTTGATGACTAGATGACTTGATGACGGGCACTGCGCTGACGGTGGTGGGGTGGACTCTCATCACCTTCGTGGGTACGTACTACACACTGTTAGCTAGATGACTTGATGACTTGATGACTTGATGACTTGATGACGGGCACTGCGCTGACGGTGGTAGGCTGGAACTCTCATCACCTTCGTGGGTACGTTCTACACACTGTTAGCTAGATGACTTGATGACTTGATGACTTGATGACTTGATGACGGGCACAGCGCTGACGGTGGTGGGCTGGACTCTCATCACCTTCGTGGGTACGTACTACACACTGTTAGCTAGATGACTTGATGACTAGATGACTTGATGACGGGCACTGCGCTGACGGTGGTTGGCTGGACTCTCATCACCTTCGTGGGTACGTACTACACACTGTTAGCTAGATGACTTGATGACTAGATGACTTGATGACGGGCACAGCGCTGACGGTGGTAGGCTGGACTCTCATCACCTTCGTGGGTACGTACTACACACTGTTAGCTAGATGACTTGATGACTAGATGACTTGATGACGGGCACTGCGCTGACGGTGGTGGGCTGGACTCTCATCACCTTCGTGGGTACGTACTACACACTGTTAGCTAGATGACTTGATGACTAGATGACTTGATGACGGGCACTGCGCTGACGGTGGTGGGCTGGACTCTCATCACCTTCGTGGGTACGTACTACACACTGTTAGCTAGATGACTTGATGACTAGATGACTTGATGACGGGCACAGCGCTGACGGTGGTGGGCTGGACTCTCATCACCTTCGTGGGTACGTACTACACACTGTTAGCTAGATGACTTGATGACTAGATGACTTGATGACGGGCACAGCGCTGACGGTGGTAGGCTGGACTCTCATCACCTTCGTGGGTACGTACTACACACTGTTAGCTAGATGACTTGATGACTAGATGACTTGATGACGGGCACTGCGCTGACGGTGGTGGGCTGGACTCTCATCACCTTCGTGGGTACGTACTACACACTGTTAGCTAGATGACTTGATGACTAGATGACTTGATGACGGGCACTGCGCTGACGGTGGTGGGCTGGACTCTCATCACCTTCGTGGGTACGTACTACACACTGTTAGCTAGA
The DNA here is from genome assembly GCA_945910005.1 of Isoperla grammatica. Taxonomy (NCBI): domain Eukaryota; kingdom Metazoa; phylum Arthropoda; class Insecta; order Plecoptera; family Perlodidae; genus Isoperla; species Isoperla grammatica. Next base: position 35,321,723 of record OX246740.1, read on the forward strand.
TGACTTGATGACTAGATGACTTGATGACGGGCACTGCGCTGACGGTGGTGGGCTGGACTCTCATCACCTTCGTGGGTACGTACTACACACTGTTAGCTAGATGACTTGATGACTTGATGACTTGATGACTTGATGACGGGCACTGCGCTGACGGTGGTGGGCTGGACTCTCATCACCTTCGTGGGTACGTACTACACACTGTTAGCTAGATGACTTGATGACTTGATGACTTGATGACGGGTACTGCGCTGACGGTGGTAGGCTGGAACTCTCATCACCTTCGTGGGTACGTACTACACACTGTTAGCTAGATGACTTGATGACTTGATGACTTGATGACTTGATGACGGGCACAGCGCTGACGGTGGTGGGCTGGACTCTCATCACCTTCGTGGGTACGTACTACACACTGTTAGCTAGATGACTTGATGACTAGATGACTTGATGACGGGCACAGCGCTGACGGTGGTAGGCTGAACTCTCATCACCTTCGTGGGTACGTACTACACACTGTTAGCTAGATGACTTGATGACTAGATGACTTGATGACAGGCACTGCGCTGACGGTGGTGGGCTGGACTCTCATCACCTTCGTGGGTACGTACTACACACTGTTAGCTAGATGACTTGATGACTTGATGACTAGATGACTTGATGACGGGCACTGCGCTGACGGTGGTGGGCTGGACTCTCATCACCTTCGTGGGTACGTACTACACACTGTTGGCTAGATGACTTGATGACTAGATGACTTGATGACGGGCACTGCGCTGACGGTGGTAGGCTGGACTCTCATCACCTTCGTGGGTACGTACTACACACTGTTAGCTAGATGACTTGATGACTTGATGACTTGATGACTTGATGACGGGCACTGCGCTGACGGTGGTGGGCTGGACTCTCATCACCTTCGTGGGTACGTACTACACACTGTTAGCTTGATGACTTGATGACTTGATGACTTGATGACTTGATGACGGGCACTGCGCTGACGGTGGTGGGCTGGACTCTCATCACCTTCGTGGGTACGTACTACACACTGTTAGCTAGATGACTTGATGACTTGATGGCTTGATGACTTGATGACGGGCACAGCGCTGACGGTGGTGGGCTGGACTCTCATCACCTTCGTGGGTACGTACTACACACTGTTAGCTAGATGACTTGATGACTTGATGACTTGATGACGGGCACCGCGCTGACGGTGGTAGGCAGGACTCTCATCACCTTCGTGACTATGTACTACACACTGTTAGCTAGCTGACTTGATGACTTGATGACTTGATGACGGGTACTGCGCTGACGGTGGTAGTCTGGACTCTCATCACCTTCGTGGGTACGTACTACACACTGTTAGCTAGCTGACTTGATGACTTGATGACTTGATGACGGGTACTGCGCTGACGGTGGTAGTCTGGACTCTCATCACCTTCGTGGGTACGTACTACACACTGTTAGCTAGATGACTTGATGACTTGATGACTTGATGACGGGCACTGCGCTGACGGTGGTAGGCTGGACTCTCATCACCTTCGTGGGTACGTACTACACACTGTTAGCTAGATAATTTGATGACTTGATGACTTGATGACTTCATGACTTAATGACGGGCAAAGCGCTGACGGTGGTAGGCTGGACTCTCATCACCTTCGTGGGTACGTACTACACACTGTTAGCTAGATGACTTGATGCCTTGATGACTTGATGACTTGATGACGGGCACTGCGCTGACGGTGGTGGGCTGGACTCTCATCACCTTCGTGGGTACGTACTACACACTGTTAGCTAGATGACTTGATGACTTGATGACGGGCACAGCGCTGACGGTGGTGGGCTGGACTCTCATCACCTTCGTGGGTACGTACTACACACTGTTAGCTAGATGACTTGATGACTTGATGACTTGATGACGGGGCACAGCGCTGACGGTGGTGGGCTGGACTCTCATCACCTTCGTGGGTACGTACTACACACTGTTAGCTAGCTGACTTGATGACTTGATGACTTGATGACGGGCACAGCGCTGACGGTGGTAGGCTGGACTCTCATCACCTTCGTGGGTACGTACTACACACTGTTAGCTAGATGACTTGATGCCTTGATGACTTGATGACTTGATGACGGGCACTGCGCTGACGGTGGTGGGCTGGACTCTCATCACCTTCGTGGGTACGTACTACACACTGTTAGCTAGATGACTTGATGACTTGATGACTTGATGACTTGATGACGGGCACTGAGCTGACGGTGTTGGGCTAGACTCTCATCACCTTCGTGGGTACGTACTACACACTGTTAGCTAGATGACTTGATGACTTAATGACTTGATGACGGGCACAGCGCTGACGGTGGTGGGCTGGACTCTCATCACCTTCGTGGGTACGTACTACACACTGTTAGCTAGATGACTTGATGACTTGATGACTTGATGACTTCATGACTTAATGACGGGCACAGCGCTGACGGTGGTGGGCTGGACTCTCATCACCTTCGTGGGTACGTACTACACACTGTTAGCTAGATGACTTGATGCCTTGATGACTTGATGACTTGATGACGGGCACTGCGCTGACGGTGGTGGGCTGGACTCTCATCACCTTCGTGGGTACGTACTACACACTGTTAGCTAGATGACTTGATGACTTGATGACTTGATGACTTGATGACGGGCACTGAGCTGACGGTGTTGGGCTAGACTCTCATCACCTTCGTGGGTACGTACTACACACTGTTAGCTAGATGACTTGATGACTTAATGACTTGATGACGGGCACAGCGCTGACGGTGGTGGGGTGGACTCTCATCACCTTCGTGGGTACGTACTACACACTGTTAGCTAGATGACTAGATGACTTGATGACTTGATGACTTGATGACGGGCACTGCGCTGACGGTGGTGGGCTGGACTCTCATCACCTTCGTGGGTACGTACTACACACTGTTAGCTAGATGACTTGATGCCTTGATGACTTGATGACTTGATGACGGGCACAGCGCTGACGGTGGTGGGCTGGACTCTCATCACCTTCGTGGGTACGTACTACACACTGTTAGCTAGATGACTTGATGACTTGATGACGGGCACTGCGCTGACGGTGGTAGGCAAGACTCTCATCACCTTCGTGGGTACGTACTACACACTGTTAGCTAGATGACTTGATGACTTGATGACGGGCACTGCGCTGACGGTGGTAGGCAATTACTCTCATCACCTTCGTGGGTACGTACTACACACTGTTAGCTAGATGACTTGATGACTTGATGACGGGTTCTGCGCTGACGGTGGTGGGCTGGACTCTCATCACCTTCGTGGGTACGTACTACACACTGTTAGCTAGATGACTAGATGACTTGATGACTTGATGACTTGATGACGGGCACTGCGCTGACGGTGGTGGGCTGGACTCTCATCACCTTCGTGGGTACGTACTATACACTGTTAGCTAGATGACTTGATGACTTGATGACTTGATGACTTGATGACTTGATGACTTGATGACTTGATGACTTGATGACTTGATGACTTGATGACGGGCACTGCGCTGACGGTGGTGGGCTGGACTCTCATCACCTTCGTGGGTACGTACTATACACTGTTAGCTAGATGACTTGATGACTTGATGACTTGATGACGGTCACTGCGCTGACGGTGGTAGGCTGGACTCTCATCACCTTCGTGGGTACGTACTACACACTGTTAGCTAGATGACTTGATGACTTGATGATGGGCACTGCGCTGACGGTGGTAGGCTGGACTCTCATCACCTTCGTGGGTACGTACTACACACTGTTAGCTAGATGACTTGATGACTTGATGACTTAATGACGGGCACAGCGCTGACGGTGGTAGGCTGGACTCTCATCACCTTCGTGGGTACGTACTACACACTGTTAGCTTGATGACTTGATGACTTGATGACTTGATGACTTGATGACTTGATGACGTGATGACTTGATGACGGGCACAGCGCTGACGGTGGTGGGCTGGACTCTCCCTTCGTGGGTACGTACTACACACTGTTAGCTAGATGACTTGATGACTTGATGACTTGATGACGGGCACTGCGCTGACGGTGGTGGGCTGGACTCTCATCACCTTCGTGGGTACGTACTACACACTGTTAGCTAGATGACTTGATGACTTGATGACTTGATGACGGGCACAGCGCTGACGGTGGTGGGCTGGACTCTCATCACCTTCGTGGGTACGTACTACACACTGTTAGCTAGATGACTTGATGACTTGATGACTTGATGACTTGATGACGGGCACAGCGCTGACGGTGGTAGGCTGGACTCTCATCACCTTCGTGGGTACGTACTACACACTGTTAGCTAGATGACTTGATGACTTGATGACTTGATGACTTGATGACGGGCACAGCGCTGACGGTGGTAGGCTGGACTCTCATCACCTTCGTGGGTACGTACTACACACTGTTAGCTAGATGACTTGATGACTTGATGGCTTGATGACGGGCACAGCGCTGACGGTGGTAGGCTGGACTCTCATCACCTTCGTGGGTACGTACTACACACTGTTAGCTAGATGACTTGATGACTTGATGACTTGATGACTTGATGATGGGCACAGCGCTGACGGTGGTGGGCTGGACTCTCATCACCTTCGTGGGTACGTACTACACACTGTTAGCTAGATGACTTGATGACTTGATGACTTGATGACTTGATGATGGGCACAGCGCTGACGGTGGTAGGCTGGACTCTCATCACCTTCGTGGGTACGTACTACACACTGTTAGCTAGATGACTTGATGACTTGATGACTTGATGACGGGCACAGCGCTGACGGTGGTGTGCTGGACTCTCATAACCTTCGTGGGTACGTACTACACACTGTTAGCTAGATGACTTGATGACTTGATGGCTTGATGACGGGCACTGCGCTGACGGTGGTGGGCTGGACTCTCATCACCTTCGTGGGTACGTACTACACACTGTTAGCTAAATGACTTGATGACTTGATGGCTTGATGACTTGATGACGGGCACCGCGCTGACGGTGGTGGGCTGGACTCTCATCACCTTCGTGGGTACGTACTACACACTGTTAGCTAGATGACTTGATGACTTGATGACTTGATGACTTGATGACTTGATGACGTGATGACTTGATGACGGGCACAGCGCTGACGGTGGTGGGCTGGACTCTCATCACCTTCGTGGGTACGTACTACACACTGTTAGCTAGATGACTTGATGACTTGATGACTTGATGACTTGATGACTTGATGACGTGATGACTTGATGACGGGCACAGCGCTGACGGTGGTGGGCTGGACTCTTATCACCTTCGTGGGTACGTACTACACACTGTTAGCTAGATGACTTGATGACTTGATGACTTGATGACTTGATGACGTGATGACTTGATGACGGGCACAGCGCTGACGGTGGTGGGCTGGACTCTTATCACCTTCGTGGGTACGTACTACACACTGTTAGCTAGATGACTTGATGACTTGATGACTTGATGACTTGATGACTTGATGACGTGATGACTTGATGACGGGCACAGCGCTGACGGTGGTGGGCTGGACTCTTATCACCTTCGTGGGTACGTACTACACACTGTTAGCTAGATGACTTGATGACTTGATGACTTGATGACTTGATGACGTGATGACTTGATGACGGGCACAGCGCTGACGGTGGTGGGCTGGACTCTTATCACCTTCGTGGGTACGTACTACACACTGTTAGCTAGATGACTTGATGACTTGATGACTTGATGACTTGATGACGTGATGACTTGATGACGGGCACAGCGCTGACGGTGGTGGGCTGGACTCTCATCACCTTCGTGGGTACGTACTACACACTGTTAGCTAGATGACTTGATGACTTGATGACTTGATGACGTGATGACTTGATGACGGGCACAGCGCTGACGGTGGTGGGCTGGACTCTCATCACCTTCGTGGGTACGTACTACACACTGTTAGCTAGATGACTTGATGACTTGATGACTTGATGACGTGATGACTTGATGACGGGCACTGCGCTGACGGTGGTGGGCTGGACTCTCATCACCTTCGTGGGTACGTACTACACACTGTTAGCTAGATGACTTGATGACTTGATGACTTGATGACTTGATGACTTGATGACTTGATGACGTGATGACTTGATGACGGGCACAGCGCTGACGGTGGTGGGCTGGACTCTCATCACCTTCGTGGGTACGTACTACACACTGTTAGCTAGATGACTTGATGACTTGATGACTTGATGACTTGATGACTTGATGACGTGATGACTTGATGACGGGCACAGCGCTGACGGTGGTGGGCTGGACTCTCATCACCTTCGTGGGTACGTACTACACACTGTTAGCTAGATGACTTGATGACTTGATGACTTGATGACTTGATGACTTGATGACTTGATGATGGGCACAGCGCTGACGGTGGTAGGCTGGACTCTCATCACCTTCGTGGGTACGTACTACACACTGTTAGCCTGATGACTTGATGACTTGATGACTTGATGACGGGCACAGCGCTGACGGTGGTAGGCTGGACTCTCATCACCTTCGTGGGTACGTACTACACACTGTTAGCTAGATGACTTGATGACTTGATGACTTGATGACTTGATGACTTGATGACGGGCACAGCGCTGACGGTGGTGGGCTGGACTCTCATCACCTTCGTGGGTACGTACTACACACTGTTAGCTAGATGACTTTATGACTTGATGACTTGATGACGGGCACTGCGCTGACGGTGGTAGGCTGGACTCTCATCACCTTCGTGGGTACGTACTACACACTGTTAGCAAGATGACTTGATGACTTGATGACTTGATGACTTGATGACTTGATGACGGGCACAGCGCTGACGGTGGTGGGCTGGACTCTCATCACCTTCGTGGGTACGTACTACACACTGTTAGCTAGATGACTTGATGACTTGATGACTTGATGACGGGCACAGCGCTGACGGTGGTGGGCTGGACTCTCATCACCTTCGTGGGTACGTACTACACACTGTTAGCTAGATGACTTGATGACTTGATGACTTGATGACGGGCACAGTGCTTACGGTGGTGGGCTGGACTCTCATCACCTTCGTGGGTACGTACTACACACTGTTAGCTAGATGACTTGATGACTTGATGACTTGATGACGGGCACAGCGCTGACGGTGGTAGGCTGGACTCTCATCACCTTCGTGGGTACGTACTACACACTGTTAGCAAGATGACTTGATGACTTGATGACTTGATGACTTGATGACTTGATGACGGGCACAGCGCTGACGGTGGTGGGCTGGACTCTCATCACCTTCGTGGGTACGTACTACACACTGTTAGCTAGATGACTTGATGACTTGATGACTTGATGACTTGATGACTTGATGACGTGATGACTTGATGACGGGCACTGCGCTGACGGTGGTGGGCTGGGCTCTCATCACCTTTGTGGGTACGTACTACACACTGTTAGCTAGATGACTTGATGGCTTGATGACTTGATGACTTGATGACGGGCACAGTGCTTACGGTGGTGGGCTGGACTCTCATCACCTTCGTGGGTACGTACTACACACTGTTAGCTAGATGACTTGATGACTTGATGACTTGATGACTTGATGACTTGATGACTTGTTGACGGGCACAGCGCTGACGGTGGTGGGCTGGACTCTCATCACCTTCGTGGGTACGTACTACACACTGTTAGCTAGATGACTTGATGACTTGATGACTTGATGACTTGATGACTTGATGACTTGTTGACGGGCACAGCGCTGACGGTGGTGGGCTGGACTCTCATCACCTTCGTGGGTACGTACTACACATTGTTAGCTTGATGACTTGATGACTTGATGACTTGATGACTTGATGACTTGATGACTTGATGACGGGCACAGCGCTGACGGTGGTGGGCTGGACTCACATCACCTTCGTGGGTACGTACTACACACTGTTAGCTTGATGACTTGATGACTTGATGACTTGATGACTTGATGACTTGATGACTTGTTGACGGGCACAGCGCTGACGGTGGTGGGCTGGACTCTCATCACCTTCGTGGGTACGTACTACACACTGTTAGCTTGATGACTTGATGACTTGATGACTTGATGACTTGATGACTTGATGACTTGTTGACGGGCACAGCGCTGACGGTGGTGGGCTGGACTCTCATCACCTTCGTGGGTACGTACTACACACTGTTAGCTTGATGACTTGATGACTTGATGACTTGATGACTTGATGACTTGATGACTTGTTGACGGGCACAGCGCTGACGGTGGTGGGCTGGACTCTCATCACCTTCGTGGGTACGTACTACACACTGTTGGCTAGATGACTTGATGACTTGATGACTTGATGACGGGCACTGCGCTGACGGGGGTGGGCTGGACTCTCATCACCTTCGTGGGTACGTACTACACACTGTTAGCTAGATGACTTGATGACTTGATGACTTGATGACTTGATGACGGGCACTGCGCTGACGGTGGTGGGCTGGACTCTCATCACCTTCGTGGGTACGTACTACACACTGTTAGCTAGATGACTTGATGACTTGATGACTTGATGACTTGATGACTTGATGACTTGATGACTTGATGACTTGATGACTTGATGACGGGCACTGCGCTGACGGGGGTGGGCTGGACTCTCATCACCTTCGTGGGTACGTACTACACACTGTTAGCTAGATGACTTGATGACTTGATGACTTGATGACTTGATGACTTGATGACTTGATGACTTGATGACTTGATGACTTGATGACTTGATGACTTGATGACTTGATGACGGGCACAGCGCTGACGGTGGTGGGCTGGACTCTCATCACCTTCGTGGGTACGTACTACACACTGTTAGCTAGATGACTTGATGACTCTGATGACTTGATGACTTGATGACTTGATGACTTGATGACTTGATGACTTGATGACTTGATGACTTGATGACTCTGATGACTTGATGACGTGATGACTTGATGACTTGATGACTTGATGACTTGATGACTTGATGACTTGATGACGGGCACAGCGCTGACGGTGGTGGGCTGGACTCTCATCACCTTCGTGGGTACGTACTACACACTGTTGGCTAGATGACTTGATGACTTGATGACTTGATGACTTGATGACTTGATGACTTGATGACTTGATGACTTGATGACGGGCACAGCGCTGACGGTGGTGGGCTGGACTCTCATCACCTTCGTGGGTACGTACTACACACTGTTAGCTAGATGACTTGATGACTTGATGACTTGATGACGGGCACAGCGCTGACGGTGGTGGGCTGGACTCTCATCACCTTCGTGGGTACGTACTACACACTGTTGGCTAGATGACTTGATGACTTGATGACTTGATGACTTGATGACTTGATGACTTGATGACTTGATGACTTGATGACGGGCACAGCGCTGACGGGGGTGGGCTGGACTCTCATCACCTTCGTGGGTACGTACTACACACTGTTGGCTAGATGACTTGATGACTTGATGACTTGATGACTTGATGACTTGATGACTTGATGACGGGCACAGCGCTGACGGTGGTGGGCTGGACTCTCATCACCTTCGTGGGTACGTACTACACACTGTTAGCTAGATGACTTGATGACTTGATGACTTGATGACTTGATGACGTGCACCGCGCTGACGGTGGTGGGCTGGACGGACGGGGGTGGTGGCTGGGAGGTGGAGAGAAAGAATTAAGGCCTACAGAGTGTATTCACGTAATGCACACTGCGACCATTCTAGAGGCCTCAAGGGCATGTGATTCGTAGTTCATTGCTACTATGTTTCAGCTGGCGTTTGGTGCAAAATTCAACTGCTACTATTAGTTAAAATCAACATAAATAAACTCTTTTGTCTCGATTACTCTTTTAATAGTTAACAATGGCGTACAATAATCATTTTCGTAACATTTATCGGGGGATATACGTGTTCAAATCTCATATTTCCCAGTAAACATATTTGACTTGTGTTGTCAGCTAAAATGTCAACATACATTCCCAAAGTTCTTAAAACTTGAAATCGTGCTGTAGGTGGCAGCAAAATGGCCGCTGTGCCGTCAAGTGAATACTCTCCATTTGGATAGAACAAATAAATCCTTAGTTCTTTGAAAACGATGC